>APFE031576254.1:4069-17553 GCA_000404065.3 Pinus taeda
ATATAAGAGCATAAATCATCATAAAATGGATTTATATAATAAATTATAATAAATGACATGATGAAGAATAGTGGAAATGGGCGGGATAAGTGTTCAAAAGTGATAATAATAATGGCATATTAACGGCCCAACATTAACCATAAAGAAATTCATCTAACAACAATTAATCCATAAACTAAAACAAAGAATATAAATACAAACAAGAGGAGCTTCGCTACTTGGATTGGGCCCCAACCCAAGAGCTTCCTCCCTCTGAGGTAACTCAATGCTAGCTCAAGAAGAAACTCATCTTTATTATCAAAATAGTAAAAGGATTACATGAAACTATCACCAAAAGTGAGCTCAAATTTGAGCAGAGAAAAACTACAACAAAAATTCAACAAAAATTGAAGCCTAGTGAGGCCCGAGGCCTCTCAATTTATATAAATGAAGCTCCTAACAACTTCCTTAAAATTAGGGAGGCTTGGCTCTCAAAACTCGAGTTAAACATAAGTTATCCTCCACTTGTTTGGGTGCCTCCTAGCGCATTGATTTGGTTTTTTGTGCTCCGAGCTGCATGAAGGAGAATTTGAATTGGGGAGTAATAAATGAGGGGGTTCCCTCCTATAAATCCTCTTCTCTGTCCACTTTGAATTATCGCTGCCAATTGTCCATTGAATCTTTGACTTTGTCTTCAAAATTCAACAAAAATATGCATTAAACACATATTAGACGTCATGGCATCATAACTAACCCAACTCACTCCATAAGCATAAATATAATAAAAAAAATGCAATAAGCTAAGTGAATGGTTGGCTTAATTGTGTTAGGTGGAAAAACGAGCCCATATAGTTAGCCATTTATGAGGCTCATCAAGGAGATAGAACAAGATATCGACCTCATTCCTCAACATCAAGTGGTAGGCTTACCCGCTTCAGTACATCGATAAGAGGAGCAAGTCCCAAGTGACCATGGATACACTGAGATCCTTAGAAGGAGAGATACACAACATCTCAGTCGACGGGTTTCAACATAAAGTTGTGCAGTCTAACAAAATTTCGACTCTAGATGATCATACCTCTCCTTTAAAAGTATAATAATGAGTGATCATGTCTGATGTGCAAAAAAAATCCACCACCCTTCCTTGATGCTACCAAAGCATATACGAAAGCTGCTAGCTTAAGTGTTTTCTTTTTGATAGCTAAGAATGAGAAAATGATGAAGCAACTTTAGACAACCAAGAAAGGAGGAGAGTTTGCTACAACATCTACTCGAGTAGAATTGAAGAATGTAATACTAGATGAAGTATTGTCCCTTGACATAGTTATGGAGGCATTGTATTCCAAGTTTGGTACCATTCATAAGGTAGTTGTCTATCTCAATGGACGGCAACAGTGATGTGCTAGAAGATAACATATGTTATCAAATCTGCATGCTATTGTTTATTACTTGAGAACATGGAAAATGAGATACAAGGGATCCCTACTTCACTTACCTAAGATGATGAAGCCCACAATGGTCGAGCTGAAGGCACGTATTTAGAGTCATATCTAGAACTATGAAGAGCTCCCGCAACTCATCACTAGTCTACATGCTTCCATGCATGTGTATTCAAGAGTATGGATGTTGTGGTCTGTGCACATGTGATTCCATCTATTAGGACTCTCACCGAGGTGAAGGAAAAGGATTACGTCCAACTAGAGCTTGAATATTAGTTTGATGAGTTGATGTGAATAAACACCAGCCCGCACTTGCCAATAAATGAAGACACCATGAACAAGTATGTTGTTGGTCTAACCGCTTTGAAGACAGTAACATGCATTATTTCAAAAGCGTTTTACAGAGGAGCCTGAGCATTGTACCGGGATGGTATGGCTATAAGAGTTATGTTCGATAAATATTTCACCTTGGAGCACAAGCACACCATTGCAGACTACCGATCTTGGCATCAGTTTGCTACTATCAGCCACAATGAATATGTTGAAGAGTTGGTCTTCCAATAATTGTCTGATTCATAGTGATGTCTAGCGTGACTTTCTCAAGCCATTTTGCCTCACATGGGTACAAGTGCATTGTAATGTAACATCATGTAAAGTGTAAATCAAGTGTCGATAGTTGGATGTAACAGTCATAGAGTAGTTGAAGAGTCATGAGGGTAGGTGAATTATCACAAACAGGAATGTCAAGTGTCACCCCACAGTTTGCTATAAATACTCCCTCGCAACTCATTGTAAAGGCTTTTGGTTAGAGAAGATTCCTATAGTACTATCTTAGAGATAGCTTGGACATATTGTAATGAGTCTTGGCTTCTCCACTGCGTAGAGCTAGTACATATATTTGGAGGAGTAGGTGCTTGTGGCTATAACATTCCTTTATCAGAACTAGTGGATGGACATGGATGTATTATATGGTTGGAGCTTACACTTCTTAATATAACAAGAGACAACACGTTTCAGGAATATGTTGTATTGTATTTCAGCTATTTGTTCACTCTATATGATATATGTATATGTTTTCTTACGCATGCCCGTATATATTTCTATGTATGTATGAATGATTTTTTCTAAAATGTGTTGTTGGTTTAACCATCACTTTGGATTTCTAGCTAACTTTCCTTCCATGTTGTGATGTATCTTCGCTCATGTGTTCCCTTCTTACTTCCGTGCTATCATAGGTTTCCAACAATCACACATCTCAACCCACATTTGTTAGAATCTCTCATGCACCTTTCTTGGCTCACTACAACTATCACACCCCTTCTACTAAGAGAATTATCTTACCTGTCTCTGTGCAAAATGGCAGTCAAGGCATTACCATACAAACCACTAGTGGGACTCCTAGACCAAACGGACTGAGGTCCAACTGGGACTTATTACCGGGGAGATCCCCTAACATGTTGGTGAGTCCAACACTATCAACAAGTCTTAATTGTTTCAACTTTACTTTTTTCGCAAACAAAATATTCCAACACAAAATTTTGAATATCCGATTTAAGGCCATCCCAAAAAAATTCCTTCTTAACGTTGTGGTAAGTTCTTAGAAATCATGAGTGTCCTCCTAAGGGAGAGGTGCGCAATTTCATAAGAATATTTTGTTTGAGTTGGTAATTCTTAAATAGGTATAGGTGATCTTTGTACCATAATGAATCATTTTTCCAGGTAAATGTATAACATGTATTGGGATCGTATTGTACCTTTTGAATGAGTGCCCACACTTCTTCGTCATTCTTCCATTAATCCCTTTCTTCATTTATCCAATTTGGTTACATAATATAAATCTCTCAAAGAAATTCTTCCACGTCCTCATCTTTATTAAGAGTGCATATGCCACAACATTTTGCTTCCATTTTTCATAGATGATTTCATAGTAATAACCCAACATCTTTGTGACCCATTTTTCTTCTATTCTAAAAATAATATTTGTTCGAAAACGCATCTAGGACTATCATGATCCATTTTTACCTTGAAGTATCTTCCCACTCTGTAGGGTCACCATTTCTTAATTGCATGTAGTATTTCCAACATTTCCTTCTTAGAAATAGCTTTTTGTAAATACTTTCCTTTGATTGGATGAGTTTCGAAAGTAATGAGTCTTTCTTCCTGCATTAAAACAACACCAATTCCATTCCTGAGGCATCACATTCCACAACAAATATTTTTGTGAAGTCTAACATAGCTAGGACCGGTGCTTAGCACATTTCCTATTTAATATTTTCAGAGGCATTCATTGCTTCTGTTGTCCATGAAAATACATCTTTCTTCAATAATATTTTTAGAGGTGCTTCTCTTCTCCCATAATTCTTAACAAACTTGTGATAATACCTTGTCAACCTGAGAAATCCTCGTAGATGATTTATGGATGTGGGAATTTTCCATTAATTATGTCATCACTCAGGTTTTCCTAGAAGTTGTAAGAAAAGGGAAAGGAGGCCGAGATAACCACAAACCAATCTTTTAGATACAGAATATAGCCAATCTGTATCCAGATAGGGCTCTCTCTTTAAGTTTTAGCTTTGTTTTGAAAGATATTAGCTAGTTGTGAAGTTTAGCAGTTTTGTTTGAGTTTGGGTGGTGAGATTCAATAGCAAAGGGATAAGACTGAGTATTTTAGGCATTAGGCTAATGGAGTCAAAGAAGATGGCTTAACTGGACTTGGTTTCTTAATAAAGGATGGTTTCACAGGGCAAAATGGTCAAGCAAGGAACAAATAAAGACTTGGAATAAATGGAATGATTTCAAAATAGGTGAAGGGCAGTTAAGAATCCTTTAATCTATTTGAAGAGGGAATGTGAATGATTACTAATAAAGAGCAGTTAAATATTCTTTAATAAATAATCAAAGTGACAGAAATAGGAAACAAGAGCAATTAAGCTTTCACTATTTTTTCTATTTCAGAAGAAAACATAAAAAATGATAAGTTTTGAAGACAGAGTGAAATAAAGAATATTCTAAACTACTCCTTTTTGTTTATCATTCAGATATGAACATAGATGATATAAAAAATAAGGAAAGCTTTAAAACACAAGGTATAGAGGACTTATTGATTCATTGTTTGATTCAAGAAATCTATGGAAAGTCCTTTGCTTCAATTATTTGTCTAGTAAGCCATACAAAAGTTTGATCCAATCAACACTTTATTCCAAAAAACCAGTATTCCAACAATGTATATGAATCCACCCAAAATACTTGAAATGAAGAAGTATTTATACTAATTGTAAACTGAAATATCTTGAAAAAATATCAAGATTAGATTCACAAACATCTCCAACTATTTACATTAATAGAACTTAAGTAAATGACAATCAAAACTAATGAATCTATTTGGCACTATTTCTATGGATTAATTGTGACAAAGAATAGAAAGTCGAATTTGGTAGCAACTCTTAGTTGATGATGAGGCATCCCAGTCACTAACTGCATCCTTCCTTTGTGCATTATGCCCCAGAAATTTTGCAAACTTGCGGTCCAATGATAAGCTTGTATATCTAAATCCATGATAGATATGTAACAAGTGAAAGAGGTTTTTGTATATAAGAATGTTTTTGAAATAAACCTCTCTTATTTTCCCAAAATTCATCACTAGTTATTCACAATATTCTCTGCAAAAGGATGTCAAAAAAAGGATTGTGCACAAACTGAAAAATAGCTTGTCAAGAGATGCACTTATCTCCCTCTTGGTAATATCTGTTTAAAAAGTGAGATATATTTTGTAGCTTGGCCTGTTAAGAACAAAAACCACTTCGCGTTTCTTGAAATACTTCTTCGATTAGCTGCAATAGTTTCTGCAAAACTATGACTTAAACAGGAAATTTTTGAAGAATGCACCATTTTTGCTCTGATTTCGTCTTTTAACCTTAAACTTCTTTTGATTGTTTTTCACTTTTAATTTGGATAAACTTCATTGTAGCTGGTGAAAGTGTTTTCATCTTTGTTTAACCCTCAATGTCTTCATGTTTTCTTTTAGTGTTTATTGTTTACTTTTTACTTTTACCGCTTTGTTTTTCATCTGTCTTCTCTTTGTCATGAATTTGTATATTCTGTTTTGTAACTATCTTCCCTTATGTTTATCTTTATGCTAGTTGATTTAGATGAGTTGGTATTCAATCTGATACTCTTTAATCCTAATACTCTTTGCTTGTTCTTTACTGTGTCCTTTTACCTTTAATGTGTAGTTTAGATTTTTATTATCTGTTTCAATAGTAAATCGTTTAATCTCCTGTTTCCTTTGCTTGTCTTTAAACTGTACTTTTTATCTTCCATCTCTGTTCGAGTAGATTTGATAATAATCTTAGAGTAAACAAGTCTTATGACTAGTATTAAGACTATTTATTGAAGGATGTGGTCTTCTGATCACCTTTAAAACAAAACAAATTGTTAAGAAAGCATTGGTTTGTATGGGAGGTTCAAAAGGTTTCATTTGAGCTTGAGAGGTCTGTGGAGTGAGTCTAGAATGATTTTTGGGAGGTAAACCATGCTCGAATTGGTTAACATAGGCTTTAGGTGGCACAACTAGGTTACAAAGGGTTTTACTGCACAATCAGGTGAAAATGAGCAACACTAGGGTGTTTGTGTTTAAACGGGTAAACGGTTGATATTGGTGGGTAAGCTTTGGATGAACAGTGGACATATGGCACCGACTTGATGATGTGAAGTTTTGTCATTAGTGGGAGGCGGTAATTAGTACACGATTACACCGCTTTTGGAGTTAAGTGGTATCACGTGGATGAGAAGCGATCACATCGACTGCATGACACGTGGCGGAGTACGGGGGAAAAGTCTCCTAGTGATCGCGGGTTAAAACATGGTCATGAGGGGGGGCGCGATATTGATGTAGACCATCAGATGATGGGGGTAAGATCGGGTGGTGGACGGGAAGTGAAGTAGGGCGTGAGTTTATGTATGCGGGCCTGATGTATTTATTAATGCTCTAATCATATCGGGGTTAATTCTATTGGTCAGGGTTGGTTATTAATTAACCTAAAGGGTTAATTAATCCCATATGGTGTGGTGAGGATTTAAGAATCTTAATGAATTACAGATTAATCCCTTAATCCTCATTTAAATGATGATTATGGCCGTCAACCAGGGGTGGGATATATAAAAAATCGGGGATTTGCATAGTTAAATAATATGGGGATGGGTTAATGCTTTTCAGGATTTATATAATAGATGTTAAAAGTTAATATAAAATAAAATGAAAATAAGCACTACGTAAATGTTAGAAATTTACATTAAAGTTACGCTAAAGTGGGTGAAGGGGTTCTCAGGTGATATTATGTATTTTCTTAAGTAAAATAGGATTTTTACTTAGGAAAATTTTATGAAATGAAGTGCATGATATATGGATGATTTTGAGTACTTAGGCTTTTAGATTATTGGGTCGAGGGTCCGGTCCCTCCAAAAGTTAGAGAAATTCTCTAAGCCCCTTTAATTTTCAAAGACCTTAATACGTTTCGGGAAATTAGTGAAATCTTTAGAGAAAAATGTGAATGGAAGTTAGTTATTTGACCTTGTCTTGCTTGAACTCCATCAACTATAATGTTTGCCTTGTACTTGTAATAAAAGTGAAAATTAACACATTTAGAGACATTATTCATACCCAGTATCATTGCAACACCATCTACTTACCCTACCTACTTTAACCTAGCATTTTTCCTTCTTTATTTGGGTGCACTTAGACTGGAAAACCCTTATCAACTTTTCTTTTCTTTACATAGTAAGCCTATGTAAGTCTACACTTATTACATCCAAGGGATCAAATTAAATTGTTGAGCTCCTTTTTATTTACTCTACCTATCTACTTATCTACCAAGATTACACTGTTTAGTTAGATATTTATTCTCTATCTCTAAAACATGAAATTCAAATATGAACTAGACAAGCTTAAGTTGTTTGACTATTCATCAATTGTGTCATAAGTTTAACAAGCTGCACACAATTTCTTATTACAAAAAATGAAATAGTAGTGGCATTTAGACTTGCACACTTTCTTGGTCTATTTTTGTTTGGGGTTCATTTCTTTCTCTCTTTTGACCATTTTATTCTTTTTACCTTTTTTTTTTTTTTAGGGTATACTCTCTTTACATTTTTTTTTTTTTTTTTGACAATATGGAAAACCTTTGCAACAAGGAAAGGTATGAACAGATTACATAGCTCATCAAGTCAATCATGATATATGGAACCCTTTGGTATAGGAGCATAACGCCTTAATGGTTTTAATTTTTCTAGGGTATACCTTAACACCTTCATGAGATACAATATGACCCAAATATTCTACCCCACATACTCCAAAGAAAAATTTGAAGCTTTCTTCATATCATTGTTTCTCCTCCAATAGATTGAGCACCCTGTCAGCATGTTGAACATGAACCTTCCAAGAGTTGTTGTAGATTAGTATATGATAAAAACATACTAACATAAATTTTCTTAGGGCGGGCTTGGAAACAAAATTCATCAAACGTTCAAATGTAGAAGGTTCATTGGTAAGGCTGAAAGGCATGACCAAAAATTCATAATGACCTGCATAATGTCTAAATGATATTTTTAGAATGTCTTCGAGATTCATTCTAATTTGATGATGTCCTGAATGAAGATCCAACTTGGTGAAGTAAATTGATCCATGTGATTCATCTAGTGATTCATCAACAACATGAATGGGAAATTTATCTTTAATAGTGACCTTGTTGAGTTCCCTATAAATCGAACACATGCACCATGATCCATCATTCTTGTGAACCAATACCACTGGAGCAGAGAAACTATTTTGACTAGTTTGAATTATACCAGCATCTAGCATTTTTGAAACCATACATCCAATTTCACTCTTTTGGGCATAAGGATATCTCCAAGGCCTGATGTTTAGAGGAACACTTCTTGGAATCCAATGAATAGCATGAACATGATCATGAATGGGTGGGAGGACTTTGGGAGTCTAAAATACCATGGAATGATTGTTCAAGACTTTTCGTAGATTTGTATGAATAGATGACTTTGATTTGGGAACCTCTAGGAAATTTAATTGTGTAATTATGCCTCATTATTATTTCTTTAGAAGCTTTGTCATTTTGTTAGAGCTGATTATCTTTTCGAGTTTTCCTTCGATACATTCAACTTCCTTTCCTTCTAAAGAAAATTTCATAATACCTCTTGAAAACTAAAATCTTTTGTACCTGTTGATGCCTCGAAAAACGTTGCATCGACATTGGGGGAAACCACCCGGTCCGGACCTTAGTGCAGCTCCTTTTCCGTTTGGTGTAGTGGCTCCGACTGGGGATAATGGGACCAGTTTCCCAGCAATAGATAAATGGGATGAATGAATACTTTGTAAATAACAGTAGCGATAGGTGAATGAATAAAACTATTAACAGAAATGTAAGTAACTAAAACTATCCCGGGAATCTAATTGAACTTCTAAAGCGTAGCTTTTGATGTTCTATATTCTAAAAATACAATTATATAGATAACAGCATTCTCAAAACACAGATATTAAATCATTCAAGATTACTGTACCTAAATAGTTAGATACAGTGATTAAAGCGATACTACCAAGCTTTAAAGGTTCATACCATTAATGCATACATGATTAAAAAATAAGGCACATCATATGAACATCCAATAGTGGTATGAACAAGATTTCCTGTTGTTACACATGCATACAGCTAATGATAGCAGAAAATAATTACACAGTGAAATCAAATACGCATAATGAATTCAAACAAAAGATAAAAATACCATTTGGATTGTAAGCCACTCCCGATATGAATCGCTATGTATGACTTCTACTTCAACGCATAACAATCTTTGCATCAATGACAATAGTGCACAATTGAATCAAGAAACTTCTCCGTTAAAGTGAAAGCAGGTGGTCGAGTTTCATAAAAGAATAGAGGCTGAAGCACAGTAGTGAAAACTTCAGTCTGTTAAGTCTTATACAAAATTTTACGACCCTTTCTAAATGCATGAAAGGGTCTATAAATACTATGCTAATCTAAAATATCTATCAAAACAGAAAAGCTAACTAAGCTGATGTCAATAAATTCTAATTCCTATTTTGTTGGCGATCGGAGGAGCTGGACGATGAATCACTCTGTCGGCTGCTTTCCCTTGTACCTGAGTTGATTGATAGCGAGCATTGGCTCAACTTCAGGAAGTTTGTTGAGCCTGGAACTGAGCTGGGCAGCATAGGTGGAGTCCTGGATCTCGGGGATCATGTATTGCACAGCCTCTATTAAGCACTTGAGAGCAGATCTTTGTTCATGCGGCTTAATCAGAAACCGCCAATATGCATCTATATCTAAAGAGTTAACCGCGGTAATTAACTTTGCTCTGTTTTCTAGATTAGGGTAGCATGTTTGTTCCAATGTATATGCAGTAGTAATTTTGCCAGGTGTGCATTGGGAAGCAATATTGGCCAAATATAGAGTATCATTTACTAGATCGGCCAAATTACCAGCAGTTAATGAACATCTTGATGCTGCTCTTTCTTCTTTTAGTATTTGTGTCTGCCATTCTGTAAACAATATATTTTTATGGACTTCCAATATCCGAGGTAAATCGGCTTGCTTACCTGACTTTGAATCTTGCCATTCAAGATAGTTTGAGATATCTTCTTCGGCTTGATTATACTCTGCTCTAATCTTTTCTATCTGGTCGCTTACAGTTGTTGCCAACTCACAGAGTGGTTCTGCCTGAGAAAGGGATTGTGCCAAGAGTTTAACTTGAGATATAAGCGCTTTATTGATTATCATTGCTTCTTTTTTGAATTCTTGTAATTGCGCATCTCCTTTGGTGGCTTCCAACTGTGCTGTGATTTGAGCAATATATTCATCTTTAGCTTTTAAAGATTGCTCATTTGCTGCCTTTAATTGCTCCAATGCCTCTGTCAACTCGCTCTGTCTTTGGATGGCTACCTGGGTGATTGACTGTTTCTCCTCCTGCCATTGTTGCATCAATTGGCTATTGATTTTCTGTTGTTCCGATAGCTGCTCACTTATGCGTATTGTTTCTTGCTGGTGTTCTGTTGATTGCTGCTCAACTTGCATTATTCTTTGTCTGATTTCTGCTAATTCCGTTTAAAGAGTCAAAATCTCCTGGTCCTTTGTCTTTAAGAGAACTGATACCTCTGAGGCCTTGTCAATAGTGGCAGCCGAATAAGCTCCCGCATATTGTGACAGCTTGGTCAGGTCATCAGAAGGGTCAAATTTCTCTCTCCAGACTACATTGCCCGTTAATGATTGCTCAGGAAAGAGGGGAGGTTGATCAAGCCTCTGCCTTTTCCTTGATCTCTTTACTACTGCTTTATGCTTAGGGCTGTAGAAGACGTTCAGTGGAGGAATGTCTTCTACCAGGAGGGTGATTTGGTCACTAGGACCTTTCGGAATGATCTCTACATTCATAATTTTGGGTGGGCCGGTGGTTGTACTCAAAACCTGGGATGAACCTTCTTTTTGTATGCCGCTGCTCTTAGGAGTCTCTGTATTCTGTGAATCCTTAGTTCCGCCGATAATGGTACTAAAATGCTGCCATTCTTTTTGCAGCTCGGGGTTTGTATCAGTACCCTTATTAGTATCGGGGGTATTTTGCTTGGATTGCAACTCCTTGAGCAGTTGTTCTTGTTTCTCTTTCTCTTGCCTTTCCTGTTCCTTCTGCTGGATCTCTGCCTGCTCCCTTCTTCCTCTGTCTTCCTCTTCCTTCCTTAATCTATCTTCTTTTTCTTTTCTTAAGCGTTCTGCTTGCTCTCATTTTAAGAGTTCTTCTTTTTTTTTTAGCTGAACGCTCGGCCTGTTCTTTTCTCAGCTTATCCTCTTGGTTTTTCTTCAACTGTTCCTCCTGCTCATTAGCTTTGGTTTTCATTGTAGCAGGGGATTCTTTCTGACGTTGCTTACCAGGCTCGCTTGAAGATGACGCTTGGGTGGGCATTATTAGTTCCAGGGGCAGAGTTTGCAACCTCTGCTGCCTGAGCCTGTTGAATTCTGATAACCCTTCGTCATTATACCTTGTTTTAGCAAGTTCTCTGGCATGACCAATTGATTCTGCTGAGCAAAAGATATCATCAAAAATGTCTTCTTTATGCTCAAATGTTGATAATTTGGCATGTTCAAGAGCGGCGTATGCATATTTCCTGGGGTCATATGCTCTGTTCGGGAGTATAGGAAGATGTAGGGCTTGAATTTTCATGGCTTCCTTTTCTGCATGTTTTAAATCGTGCAGGGTGAAAACCCCGCATCTGAAAGGAAAAGTTGGCTAGCCCCTTTTTTTCTTGTTCCTAAGAGTCTGTGTGGTACTCTTAGCTGAGAGTTGGTAGGCAATTTCCCGGGCTAACAATTTATCAGGAACATATAAGGGAAGGACATGGGGGTTGGCTTCACTACCAAAAATTCTAACATACGTAAAATGTTCTTCACCAAACCATCTACCTACTGATGGTAGGTCAAAAGAGGCTAAGTAAGAAATCCTTGGAATGGGCTTATTAAAAATGGCATAATGAATAGGAATCATGAAACCGTTACAGATATGGTACAAGTAAGCTTTATGAGACGACTTCCACATCTTACGATGGTAAATATTGATGGGGGAGGGGTCCTGTGCGGTCCACCTCCAACCGAGAATGGGAAATTCGGAATTAAAACACAGGGTATCCAAAATATAAGCACTGTAATAGAACGGGGGAATTATCCTTTCACTAACTCTGGTCTTATTTCTGTATTCTTGGATGGCAATGGCGAGCTTATCCGAAAGGATGGTGGCCCAATCCATAATCCAACTGTTGATTGCCGCCTCCATGAGGGGGACCATTTCGATAGTAAAATTGGTGGAGTCATGCAGACCCCATAATCTACACATCATTATAGCGGCATAGCAATAGGGTGAACACAAGGAGTCGACTGAGTACTTACTGGAGGCTTCATGCTTGTGCTTAGCTGGGTTCTGTCTCCAATCTTTGATAGGTTCAAACTCAGTTTCATTCTCACTTGCGAACTTCTCCAGAAATGCACTATTGTAAACCTTCTCTGGCATAGGCAAATGATACATTTGCCTCAAATCCTCTGGCTTGAAGGATCCAAAAATCCTTCCGTCGTTTGCGACGAAAGTCCTGTCTGTGATAGGAATTTCTTCAATTGCCCATTTGATAACATCGGTGTATGGAAGCATTTTCTCTCTTGCCGATATCCTATGTAGGAAAGAGTCGGCCAAGTCCTTGAGAGTGCACTCTGATTTTTTGGTAGAATCTGCAGTAGCTTCTTCTATCACTTGCGCAGGCTTCTCGGCTTCTAGCAGATCATAAGTTCCTTGCCAAGTTGTCCTGGCAAGTCCTGCGCACGTTGTATCTGATATCAAACCTTTCTTACTATTTGGCTGTGGCGAGGATGGTGATTCAATAACGCCTGTAACTTTCTTCTGCTTCTTACCCATTATGTCTGAATTGCTTGGTAAATCTATAATCTGCACAGAAGGGTGGTTTTGGCGTAATACTGAGATAATAATGAAACTCGCAATTGAGAGTGAAATAGAAAGAAGAACGTCGATATACTTTGCCTTTAATAAAACAGCGCGGATATGATCTAGAGGCAGATCTGATAGGATGGATCCATTAAGTGGCCATATAGGACCTGCCACCTTATAAATGCTCATTAGTGCAATATTTGCCTAAAGATCTTTTAAATCATGCAATGGGTGCACTGGCGGCCGAGCGGGAATGATTATGCCTTAATTGTCATTAACTCAAGCTTTCCAATCACTCTAACGGCTTTTCATTGAGAACTGTGGCTTATCTTATCGGATCGGGCAGGGGTGCAAGGATAGCTTTTAACGAGTTTGGAATATTGCCGATTGCCGATCGCCGATATCGGATCGGGGAAAGGACATATGCGCATTAAGGATTCAACAGGGGGTTACCACCGATCGCCGATCACCGATATCGGATCGGGAAAAGGGTCATGAACAAAGCTTGTGATACGAAGGGGACAGCCGATTGCCGATATCGCCGATGGCTTTATCGGGTCGGGG
>APFE031576271.1:0-11692 GCA_000404065.3 Pinus taeda
CGAAATCCACACACCCAAACAAATTACTTATCAAAAATACCTAAAAAGCACGTCAAGTTTCAAATTCTAATAGCTCCATATATAGTGTTTAAAATCCACAAGGAAAGATTTAAGGATAACTTGTTTTTCATATCGAAGTACTTCAATCACGGAAATGACAAAGGGAGAAGGTCGGCCAAAGACACGAAAGAGGGTGCAACTGAAGGGAAAATGGCGACACCTGCGACCATAGAAAGTTGACACCACAGAATACTCATCATTCAATCACTGGAACAAAAAAAATTATATAATTATCAAACGCAGTAAAACATTTTTTATACTTTATAAAGCCTCTAATAAAATAAGATATATAAGATATATGGTAATCCCTTTATATATGAATATTTAATGAAACCTCTGTTCTATCGTCCATATCAATGCATGTATATGTACTCCGTTAAAATGATTCTGACTGATATAAGTATTGGTCTTTCTTATAGTTAGAAATAGTACTGAAATTTTGACCATTGTGGTCAAAATATAGACAACATTACAATATTTGATGAGTTTTCTAAGTCAACATAATATCGCATTAAAAAGTCACAAATTTGCCTGGCTTCAATGGCTATTGTTTTATTATAGGCATCCTCTAGCGTTCAGATTGAGAACAACCCTAGTTCCCTCTCAATTGCTGTGCTGAGCCTGTTGATATATTTAAGTACAACTTGTTGTTCATCTTTACAATTTTTCAACTTTATGTTTGCTGATAAAAGTGATCAATATAGTCTGACACTCGCTGTCTTGTTTGCAACTTTACTGCTCCGGGAAGTACCGCATTATCTTGATATTTCTTTCATATCCCACATGGAAAAAGTCAAAACTCTTATCAGTTGTTGGATCTACAAAATTATCACTTCTTTCTTAAAATTAAATTAGTATTTACAATTGTTTTTTTACAATTTCATGAGCAGAAACATTGCAGGTTTATGATTAATGCTTTTTTTATATTGTTCACTTTTAATATGGTGTTTTTCCATTGCAAGTTTATGATTAATGCTTTGTTTATATTGTTCACCTTTAATATGGTGTTTTTCTCTCTCCTCGTTTCTTATATGCGAAACCTCCAAACTTCGTTTCTCGTACCATTCTTGTTTCCCGTTCAGTTTCCCATTTCTCGTTTCTGGTAACATAGGTTCTTAGTGATCATTTCCTTTACTGAATTATTTCTTAAGAAAGTATATTAATATGTTTATACTTTCTATGGACTGCCCATATCAGCACAACTCTTTTAGGTCTTTACATATATTCTTCACTCAGTAGTTGAGTTATTTATTCCAATAGTTACTCATAAAACTATTAACTCGCATCCCTTTAGAGAACATTTGTCTGTATATTTTTTTATACATGTGAGGATTCACATTACAACATGATTAGCATTCTGATATGTATGGTAGTTAATAAATTTACACCCTTTCTTTTCATCTTCCAATCATGTTTTAATTTAAACTTGAGTTGCGTTACCAGAGTTTAACACCACAACACCCTAAATTTCGATGATTTTTACTCTCCTTCGCTTTATCGGTCACAGACCTCCATAATTTCTTTTGGCGAACTCCCCTACTTTAGCTCACTGATAATTATTTCCAATTCTTTAACCGCCCTTTCCGGGATCATTTCTCCCTGAACAACTTACAGTTAGTTGCCTTTCAACTATAGTCATAACCACTTAGTCATAAAATGGGTATACACCATAATTTAGATTTGATGGCTATTACATAGATATAGTTTATTTACTTTTCCCTTTCTACGTTAACACATGAAATCCAGACCGTTATGATGTCTACCTTTTCTGTCAATTTTGCATGGATTTCCTTAACTATAATTGTGTGTCCTATAATAGCAGGAATCCATTTAACATAGCTAAATTTGAATATAAATTACAAAACAACGATCATATCATTTCTCATCTAAATTCAAATTTTGATACACTACAACACATTTCAGTTCATCAATCACCCATCTCTTTACGACAAATCAAATTTCATAATCTAAATTTATAATACTAATAAGTATGGAGTATAGGATTCACGTAAGACTACTTCCAATAAAGCGATAAAACAATATCTAATAGATACAACAATAGTTAATACCATTAATATTCATCAATAGAGATACTTGGGAATTTCACAATTATTTCCACCCAATTTATAACTAAATCGTCCAGTGCACCTCGAAGATGAGTGCACCTCGAAGATGAGATTACTGGCCAAGGTATTAACAACTTTTCTTAATTGCTTCAATTAGTATTTAATACTTTTTTTTCATGATAAAGTTTCTTGTAGAGGTGTCTTACTTTTGTGGACCATTTTATCCACTTGCCTAGGCTTTTCCATAAAAGTCATCCTTTCTCTCACATGATGCTTTTATGCTTATTTAAGTTTAGCATATTTCTACAACCAACCAAATTAATGGATTTTTCTCTCCCATCCACTAAGCTTATATATAATTTCATCTAGAATTCTTATCATGAAAGAATTATCAATCTCATTTACCAATGAGATTTTTTCTTTCTTTCTTTGGAAAGAATCTTCTTTCTAGGTGTCTCATTCGCAAGCACATACATTCCCTTTCTTTATTTATTAGTAAATATCCATTTACATAATTATTCAAAAAAAAAGTTCATGGTTTTTCCACCGTTATTTCTAGTGTAACTCCATCTAACCAAACAACAATGGAGGGATATTACAATCAAAACCACAAATGAGACTCCCTCCCCAAGAAAAATATTTGTGAGAGTCAAAGAATAAGTTTAGAGATATGAATAAAGATAAGTGCCCAAAGAAATTGACAAAATCCTTATACTTAGTGAAAATGTAAAGGAATTTCCCCCTAAAGAGCTAGTATTGGGCTCCTGTGGACTAATTAATCTTAGGGTATTTGGTAGAGAAAAAGGAACTACAATTAGCAATCAACTTTAGAAACATATAAGAAAATTCATAAACCTAGATGATCAAAAACTAGATATAAACCAGGGTATTACTTCAAGATGAATAAATAACACACACAATTACAAAATGATAGTGTTTTTAATGAACTTTGTTTCTTCTTTTCTTTAATTCTAATTTTCTTCCATTATAATCTTGTCTTTAGCTTTCCAACCACTTGATGATTAGGTTTTTCTTTTTTTTTTTTACCAAATGATGATTGTTTTTCAGAAATGTGAAGTTATAATTTTTTCTCATAAATGGATCCCATTTCGGATATTCCAAACTTCCTTTTCTATAAATTATTTTCAAAAATAATTTGTTGATTATATTGAAATGGGTCATGATTATTCTTTTACTTTTTTGAGATGATATCTAAAAATTGATCCATGATCACCACTCTCAATTGTTCAAATCACAATTTTCATTACACCAAAACCCACGAGTGTTAGTAAATGGATGAATCGCCCAATTTAACGAATCCATGAGAGGCAAGTGTTGACGGATCCACAAGAAGAAGTTAAGCACATGCCCCAAAACACATGAGGAGGGTTGGTTTATCCACAACAATCCCCTCCCCAACACAAGTTGGGTGTGATTCGAACTTGAGACCTTTGGCTCTAATGCCACTTGTTGGAATCACAATTGTCGTTACATCAAAAGTTGCAAGTGTTAGTAAACAAACATATTGTCGGAGTTAACACATCCATGAGAGGCGGTTTATCATATGTCCAACATACTTTCCTAAAACATATGATTTTTGGACTCTTCTGAAAAGAAAACTTGTATAGCATGCCACTTGTACAATCCATCAAATCTAATTTTGTAATTTTTACCTATGATACTTTGCTATGTCTCCAAACATCATTGAAAATTTGATAGTGTGATGTGTACCAGAAAAATATTTGCAATGAAAATTCTATGGTTATTTGTTTCAAACTAATTTTAAGGACATTCATAATCTCTGAATTCCATAATTTATATCATTCAGATTATAATGAACCAAAACAATTTGTTTTAATAGACATCTATTGAGATGTTTTCTCAATATGCTAAAAATTTAGTGCTTTACATCTTCCAATAAAAATAATTATATCAAAAACTCCAAGATCACTTATTTGAAACTTATTTTAATATCATTTAAAAACCCTAATTATCACATGGCATATCTCCAAAAGTGTAGTGAACCAAAATGTTAGAGTTTTACTAAACATACTTTGACATATCTTCTTGATATGCTCAAAATTTCACAATCTAAACTATCCTGAAAATAAATTAGAAACTAAAATGGTTGATCTTAAGAAAAACCATAGGATCTAGCTCTAATACCAACTTTCAACCTTGGACTTTAAAAATGATAAGAAATCAATAATTATATCCCACTTTGAGGGGTAAACCTCTTTTTAGAGAATATAAAGTGTAAGAAAAGACTCAATTAACCTATCTATAATTCTCCTTATGGCACAAGGTTCATAACATTTGATATATATATATATATATAATATATATATATATATATAACTGAAAATTAACAAACTTAGAATATGTATAATTCGTTTAGGAGATGTATAATTCAAGAGTTGACAATTGAAATCTAGAAAAAAAAAAATCATATAGAGTTAAATAATTTAAAATTTCAAATAAATAATTTATATGATTTAACGAAGAGTATAAAAAAATAAATTTCTTACCATAAGATTTAAAAAAAAAAAAAAAATTCTATTGACATGGAATTGATATAAAATGTCATATTATGTCAAATAATTTTATATATATAGAAAGAGAGAGAATATTTCTTAGAATATTGCATAATACGTAAAAGATGTGCTAATTATTCCACCCTCAATTTGAAGAGGCAATAAATTTGACCTTATCTAATGCATAATAAATCCAATGGATTTATGCTTAATTCTAACCTACAATGTAACGAGTTAATGTCGGAAAGAATGGTTACATTGTGATTATATAGATAGATTAAATATAGTTACACGATCAAATTTAAGGAAAGAATTTATTTATATATATATATAAATATATAATATATATATATATATATTATTTACAATATCAAATTTAAATAAATAATTTATTTAGAAATAAAAGTAAGTAATAGTAAATATATAAAAAGATGTTATAATATATTTTATTGCATCAAATTTTTGAAAAATATAGGAAACAATAGCTATAAACAAAAAACTTAAAGTATATTAGAAATATAATATAATTAATAAAAGTCAAAAATATATAATAATATTTAATGTTGTTGTTTGTTTGGTTTTGTGTTTTTTTAGAAAATTAAAATATCTAATTTATAGATTGAGTAGCCATAATCTAAGGGTATCTACATCTTTAAAATAAGTGCGGGATAGTACTTGGTAAGAGCCACATTAAATTTTAGTATAGCTATAATTTTTCTCACAAAGTTCAGCACTGTTGCCCTTTACCAAAAAGTGTGTTACATTACAACACTTATAAACAACCTATCACAATTATAAACTATAGAAATATTGATTCTAATATATTTAAATAAAAATAAAATCTTTTTAATTTAAAGGAATTTTAACTTATAATATATCCATTAAATTGACATAAAAGAATAAATATTAAAACATGAATGTCGTTGCTTTAGTTGACCAGCAAAGTGTCTTATCCTAAAAAAAAAATGAGTATTTGATTTATCAAAAAGAGATTTAAAACTCTATGCCAAATAATTCAGAAGAATGGTAATCTTAAATAACAAGTTACAGTGAAGGAATTGATGGAAGGAAAATATCCTGCACGAACCTAAGTAGGTATTTTTGTTAGATGTTTCTAGCATGTTAAACATTTAGTCACATGTGGTGGTATCTATTTAAACCACTGGAAAGAGAGGTGTGATATTTTAAGATAAATGTCGGTATTGTATGCATATACTTTATGCAAAATAGTATAGAATATGATTTAAAAAGAAAAAACTTAATATGATAAAAATTTAACTACTAATAACTAAAATTATTTATTAAATTTTAAATAATTTTATTTTTTTAAATATTTATATATAATAACTATAAAAAAATGATAGAGGAGATGATCGTGAACAGTTTGAACTTAAAGTATGAGATGGTTTATCATAAACATGGTAGCAGACATAGAGAGCGAGTCCAAAACCCAGATAATTTTATCTACCCCATAGATAATTTCATCAAATTAAATTTCGATGGAGCATCAAAAGGGAATCTAGGCAATGCTGGTTTCGGCGGCATTTTTCACGATAGTCAGAAATAGGTAAGGTGGATTTATGCTGAATGGGGCGACGAAATGACGAATAATGAGGTGGAACTTTGGGCAATCCACCAGGGGCTGAGGATTGCAATCAGAAATGGTTATACAAGCCTGGAAATAGTTGGTGACTCTCAGATTGCGATTGAAATTTTGAAGAAACTTAGCAATGGAAGAGATTGGGAACGAATTACAAGTAGTTGGAGGACAGCCGGAATTGTCCAAGAGATAGCAGGTTTGCTAAGAAGGATTGGCTACAAATTATTTTACCATGTTAGGCGGAATGGGAACCGTGCGGCCGACTTCTTGGCGAACTGGGGTTGTAAAGGACGAGACAACATGGTAGACAACCAATGGAAAACGATTTGTGCCAGCAGGGATTGGGTAGACTTGGCAACGATTATAAATGAGGATCATGAACAGGCAACGCACGAGAATGTCAGAAGTAATGAGATGGATAGGTGAATGGGACTGGAGATCCCGGTTAATGGATGCAGGTTAGTTTGGACAGAGGATTGATTTGATGGGAATGCACCGAGCAGTTCACCGATGGCGTGCGTGGAAGAAATCTCAGAATCACTCCCACCATGAAATAATTAATGCATGCGATCGGAGAGGAGGATGGAGCGGCTTGTCAGAACTGCAGGCGATAAACATTAATCCAGGAATGATGGCCAGGAGAGGCAACATCTCGAATAATAATTGGCTGCAATGCATTGCCGATTTAGCCGCATACTTTAGCGATCGAAAAGTTATAAAGACCCAGACGGGCAAGGAAAGGTCGTTGTTCTGCTTCTTTCCAATTCAGAGCGCAGAGGCTAGGACAGTAGCGAACCAGCGAGTCAGGATAGTTTTTCACCGGTACCAGAGCATACCCTGTGGCATTACTAGAGTTAGCATGGAGACTAGGATGAAGTCTAGGGTAGCGGAGGAGCTGAATATCGCAGCGGACAAGAATAGGGAAAGGAAAGGCAAGGCTGCTGCGAAAGAGGAGTTCCCAACAGAAATTTTTGAGATTGAGGACGATCCTGAGGACGTTGACCCCTGTCGCGAAACCTACGGGAAGTATAGAGCCTAAGACAGATCTACAGGCGCTAGGAACCAACAGTTGAAAGAGGATCAGCCAGCCTCGCCGGAGGAACGCGTAAGAAGATATGGCAGGAGAAGAAACGATAAGGGATCGGGAAGCAGGGCAGTCGCGGGTGGTATGAGGGATCGGAGGCAGAGCAGGAATGCAGGTGACAAAGGCGAGAATTCCAAGCAGGAAACGGCACCAGCAAAAAAATCAAGAAGCTCGATAGAACATAAAATTCACCAGGCTGAAAGAGCTTATCAGCAGAATACAAACCCAGAGATCAGAAGAATTATACAGCACCTGGAGGAGGAGTCTTTACAAGGCCAATCTGACGAAGAAATGGAGGATTGGGAATTCTTACTATAGGACCTAGGCAACACCAGGGGCAGAATGTCCCTGTTCAAGCAATCGCTCCACATGTATTGGGTAATGAAAAGGTTATTGGCAAAAGCACTAGAGCAAATTGCTACTGAGATGGCGGAAATAGCGCAGGGAGGCTCTGAGATGCGTACGGAGCTGAGGTTCATTCACATTGCTCTAGAAAGACAAAAGGAGAAACTGGATGAATTACAATAGTTGTTGAAGGGAGAACATCAGGGAGCAGACGGAGGAGCAAACCAGCAACCTGCAACTGAAGATGTCTGAGGAAAAGATATGTATAGGAAAATACATAATTTTGTTAAATATAGTTTCTTGCATGTTCTAGATAAAGGAATTGTCTCTATGCAGAATAGTAGGATTAGGAGTAATTAGGACTGTTTAGTTCATCTTGCCAAGATATTTAGACTTTGGGCCTTCTATTTTTGGTCGGCGCTTAAAAACTTCAAATGGTTTAAATACTCGGTTTCCCCATACAGGCGAGTTATTTTGTTTTGGATCTATGTTTTATTTTCTATAAAATAATAGAAAGAGTCCCATCTCAACTTACAAAAAAAACTTATATAAAAAATAATATAAAGAAAATAATATATATATCTATATGTATATCTATAGTCACTTTAAGTTTAAACAGTTCTGAACTTTAATGTTCTCTTATGCGGTTAAATTGTACATAAATTGTATTGGATTTTTTAATATATATGAAGTTTACAACTGTTTAAACATAAAGTGACACAACATACAAAGTACAAAGTTTATTTAGACAAAATGGGGAAAATCGATTCCAATTATGCTTATCCATGCTTTCTTGATCGTCCGACCAATAAGTAAACAAACACATGGCGCCGACCATAATTGAGAACGCGTTTGTGGCAGCAATAATAGACGGTATTCTGCACGTGAAAAAAAACACGCGTGGTATCGATGAACATGGGATACCAGAAAGTTCCCAACTTTGAACACACGTACAAAACATTATATCCGTTTATAATTCATAAATGTGATTGTACTCATATATTATGCATGTGAAAATATTCTCAGCGAAAAAGGTATGGCAGGTTACATGTTTTTATATGTGAAAGAGAAAAACACATAAAAATCGAGTGGAGAGGCTGTTCGCCGATCACACCTCTTCTGAAGTTCCAGAACATGTACCTGGGTATAACTCTTACATAAGGTATTCGTATAAAATATTTACACCTCTTTTTTCAGAGTGAAATACAAAAAATCTGTTATTATGCTTTTGTATCATTATGCTATTCATAATGGTTTTGGACTATAATATCAATGAAAACACATATTTAACAATTTTTCTATGTTACGGCTTTTAACATCAATGGTATTACAGGTAATATCAGCAATAAATCCATTTATTTTAAATTAAAATTTGTAAGTGAAACTATAAAATTCACTATAAAATGACCATGTGTCATGAGACTTGGCCAAAACCAACCAAAATTAGATATAAAAAGCCACCCCATCATTATTATTATTTATTTATTATTTTTTTTTAAAGGGGCATTACCCCAAACCACTATGTAGGGGGGCTTGCAACCCTTGCAACCCCTTGAACTAGAGGGATTTTTCTATTTTTGATTATTCGGGGAGGCCAGAGACACAGGGGGATTTCTATCCCATTCTCACCTATGTATCATGCATCACCTATTTTTACATCAAGTGGAGATAATTGTCCAAAGAATATGAAATATACCCAACAATTATTTAGCTCAGTACTCAATTTTTGAAATCATTGCAAGTATTTATATTTACAACATTTTGTCAATTTTTTACCAATTGACTAAAACATATATTGCTTTTATTATCCCTTTAAAGTGGTATCAAATCTTTTGTAAAAATAAACCAAGTTACAATAGAACTCTTTTTCCCTTCACAAAGTCATTGATGCCATACAAATTAATATTGTTTTAAATGCATGACTTTCATATTTACCATTTGTAAGGTTACCACTTGGTACAAATCAAAGTTTCCTCCCTATCAAATATCCAAGTTATAGGATCATCATCATCAAATTTCCCATGTCCATATTTGGACTATAGAATTTCTTTTATGCTCACTTGATTCCCTCATGATATGGATCATGCATTGAAAGGTCATAATTATGGTTCAATGATTCAATATTTGTGCTCTCCAGTTGCGATAAAATATTCCTCGTATATAATTAATTTTCAACATCATTATTATTCTTATCTTCAATGTGACTTCCATGGACTTTGAGGAATATTATTTAATAAAATTGGTTGTACTTTCTTTATTTCTTCCTTAGTTTCATTCATTTTTTCTTCCATTTTTATCCATCTTTTTCATTTTAAGGAATTCCTCTTATTTTCATTCTTCTTTTCTCCCTATTCCCCTATCATTTTCCTTTCAAGGAATTCCTTATTTTCACCCATTTTTCTTCCATATTTCAATTTGTTCCTTTCAGCTATGAAAATTTAACCCTCATAGTATCACTTATCTGCTGAAATTGACTTTCTTGTGTGGATAAAAACTACTCAAGGTCTTGTACTTCTTCATGAGTTGTGAATGGGCGTTTAGGAGGTTTATTCCATTTAACATATTTTGCATATTTCTTTGGATCCATGTGAGAAAATAATGATCTTCCTCTTTTTCCTCTTTATGACAAATTTTGAATCACAAAGGATAGATGTTCTAATCAAAATTTATTCTAATTGTAAGTTGTGCGCCTTTTGAATCCCTAATTTGTAGACTATAGTAATGAGTGACCTTCTGCCTAACTTATATTTTGAATTTTATCCCTTCCAAATTTAAACTTTCTCGTGTAGTACTCTAATATATATTTTGTACAATTCCATAGGTCGTTCCAAAATTTATGGGCCTACAAAATATATCATAACTTTTATAAAACATATTAATCTTTCAACTCTTCTCAAAATAAAACTTGCATAGCATTCCATACTTTGGTACGTCTCTTTGAATCTTTGAAAATTTCATTTACTGATATGTACCATAAAAAAAGGTTGTAGTGGAAATTCCATGATTACTTGTTTCAAATTAATTTTTGGGTCATTCACAATCTATAAATTCTACAAGGTATATCTTTTAAATTATAGTGAACCAAAACAAAGAATATCGAATAGACATATATAGAGTTGTTTTTTCAATATGATCAAAATTTCATGGTTTGCATATCTTAGAAAATGAACTATATCAAAAATTCCAAGATCACTTCTTTGACATTGATTTTAGGACCATTCACAAACCCTAGGTTGCAGAAAGTATATGTTGAAAACTGTAGTGAACAAAGATGTAAAAGTTTTACTAAACACACCCTGGCATGTCTTCTCAATATGGTCAAAATGTCATAGTTTAAAATATCCTCAAAATAACTTATATATAAAATAATGAAATGACTCATTTGAATAAAAAAATCTTATTTGAATAAAAAATCCCTAGGGTCATAACACTAATAAAAAATGTCATGAGCCTTTTGCCTTAAAAATGTTAAGAAATCAACAATTACAACTCACTTCAATGGGGGAACCTCTTTTTACAATCAATATAATATGTAAGATAAGACTCAATGATCATATGGTTAAGTCTCATTTGTGTGTGTACAAGATACAAAAGGTACAATTATATTGAAATGGTGCAATGAGAATTTGTAGCTAACATAACAATATAACAATAGAAATGCAATAACTCTATATCTAGGGCTTAATAAGGGGTTTTACAAGGTGGTGTTTATGCTAGGGAGGTGGGGTATTAGAGATATGTATAATTAGGGAGGTGGAGTATTAGTAATATGTGCAATTGCTTGGGGTGTTAGAGAGTAGAGTTTATGTTAGGGAGGTGGCGTATTAGTGATATGTACAATTAGGGAGATGTAGTATTAGTGATATGTGCAATTACTTGGGGTGTTAGAGAGTAGATAAGTTGCTTTTAAAAAAATATGAAGAGGAAAAAAATATTTTTATGTTAGTAGGTTAAAAAATACGTCAATGAAATGAAGTAAAATAATTTTATATAAACACTAGAG
>APFE031576277.1:0-13907 GCA_000404065.3 Pinus taeda
ATGATTGGATTTCATATTTAGATAATATTTGTCACAATAAAATGTTGGACCATTGTTGACTATGGTTGAACATGGTTGATTTTAATATTGAGACAATATTTCCCATAATGTGACGTTGAACCATGGTTTCCCATGTTTGACCATGGCTGTGATGATTGACGATGGTTGAACATGGATAATTTTCATATTGAGACAATCTTCGTCACCATGTGAGGTTAGAACATGATTATAAACACAAGGGATTTGTATTTAGCCCTAGGATTAATATTATAGATCTTATGTATAATATTATATCTTAGGAATATGAAACTTTAGATTAATAAGGCCAACAAATTTATATTTTAAACCCAAGGGAATAATAACCCCAAGGCGTTAATACTAAAAAAAGAAGGGACTATAAACCCACGAGAATAATATTTAATCAAAGGGATTAACATTATAGGCACTAGGTATATAAACCATAAAATAAACATGGTTGACCATTGTTTATTTTCATCTCGAGACAATCTTTGTCACGATGCAATGTTGGGCCATGGCTAAACATGATTGATTTTCATATCAAGAAAATCCTATGATAAAGAGTAAGATAAATATTATAAACAAAGGTATATAAACCCTATGATAAATCTTATAAATGCTAAAATAAGCATGGTTGGACATGGTTGACCATGGTCGATCATTGTTGATTTACAAATTGAGACAATCTTTCCACAATATGACATTGTACCATGGTTCACCATGATTGATTTTCATATTGAGACAATATTTGTCATAATGCGATATTGGACCAACCTTAACCATTCTCGAGCATGGTTGACCACTAATGACCATGATTTACCATGGTTTACTATGACTAAACATGGTTCATTTTCATATTGAGACAATGTTTGTCACAATGTGACGTTGGACCGTAATTGACCATGATTGCCCATGGTTGACGACAGATGACTATGGTTTATTTTCCTATAGAGACAATATTTGTCACAATGCAACTCTCGATGATAGTTGACAATGATTATAAACCAAAGGGATTTATATTAAACTGTAGGATTAATATTATAAACCCTATGAATAAAAATAGACCCTAGAAATATGAACCCTTAGATTAATAAACCCAAGGGATTGATAATGAGGCTCATCAACAGGTACATCATAAGGGTAATAATGCCATCTTCTAGGTTTAAAAATACCTCTTTCTCACACTCATTTACAATTTTTGGTATATCATGCTTAGTTAGAGGGCTAAAATATTTTTTGCAATCTCATGTGGCCTAATATGGTTTAAATGTAGGAAATGGAGCATTTTTTAGATGATTTCAATGCAAGATCCCATAGTAGAAAGTAGGGAGAGATTCTAGGAGATTGTCCACCTCCTTAACTACCTCAATCAACCAAAATCATCACACTCTCTCTCATCATCTTGATGTCATTAGCAGCCAAGCAAGTGCAGTGAAAGAAGATCAAGATCCACCCTTCTCGAGTTTTGGGAGAAAAACATAACTATTTTTTGGGGAGTTGTTAGTAGCTACCGTCTTGTATAAATAAACATGTAAAATATCTCATTAGGAATCAAACTTTTTTTCAGCTAGGAAGTTATCGAGCTTAAGCACTTGATACTATTATTTTTTACTAGTTATGTGATGTATTTGAAATTGATGCAATGATAATGAGAAGTTTCTTATTTGTTAATCACTGAGTTATTTCTAGAGGGTTGAGTCTCTTAGGTTTGGGACCAACCCTAGTGTCTTAGGTCCCTCTTATGTATTGATATTTATTTTGATATTAGATTTATTATTAGTCTTCTACATTTCATTAGAAAATAACCCCTCAAATTCCTATGATTGCAACCTCTATCTCATGTCTCCCATGGGAATATGAATGGAACGATCTATATTCACAGTCCAAAAATATTATGTTTATGACTTCTTGGAATAAGTTTTATGTTATTCATATTGCTTTTCATGTGCTTAATGTAGCTTAGGAGTTGATTTATTGACAAGATCAGAGTTTTTTCCATAGATTATAGGACACCAACTCATATTTTCGACTACTAGTTGTTTCATTTTGTCAATGATAAAATAGTATGTGCATGTGATGTTGCAGGGCTATTTGTATATGTTGGCAAGGGACCTTCCACCATCTCCATATTGGAATTCTTCACCCTCTTTGATGAATCCCAAATTCTGTTCTTAAGCACATTCCCTTAGGTCACTGTAAGCAACTCTCCTAGTTCAAAACAATTGTTCCTAAGCTGTTGAGATTGGCTAGGGGTTTTGCCCACCTTTTATCCATCTACCCAATGTCCATACACCTTACCATCCCTTGAAATTATCATTCCTACCTCCTAAACCTTATCGGCGACATTTTTGTAACATTCCAAGTCTTCTTGTAGCAATACAGGGCACCTGTAGCAGCCTCATGTACCATATCTATAGCAGCCTGTCTCACCGTATTTTTTGACCTATGATGAATTTTGACTTAGTCTAGAAGTACGTTGACCCGCAACTATGACTCCATGGTCAAGGGCAGCACCTAGGCCATTCCAACCTTCCTATTCCTTCCAACCATCCTATTCCTTCACTGCAAAATAGAATAGCGTTAGTCTCTTTATAGCAGATTTAGTACAAATAGAAAATTTATTTATATGCAAGTGTAAGCTAGATATATGATGCATGAAATCTTGAGTTATGATTTGATATATCATTTTTCCTATCTATATGTGGATTTGGTAGCTAGATGGTTGATTTCAAGATAATGTAGTTCTCTTTCTGCAAGTTGTATGGCTCTTGTCTTTTCATGGATTGATTCAATAACATTTATATGTTAAAAATATTTACAAGTTGAGGATTAAAAATAACTTTCCTTTCTATCACTAGAGCTACTTTTGAATTGCACCATCATTAGTTACTCTCCTTCTAATTTAGTAGAAATAATGGTCTTAAAGTACTATTGATAAAATGTCCTAGTTGAGGGTGGCATGAGTAGAATCCCAGCTATTGTGTATATAGCACATTCACCTCTAAGTTTATACAAACCCTAGGTTGATATATAGAGTTGAGGATCCCTTGGGAGTTGTAACACTATTTGTGAAATACCAAGTTGCATCACATTTTAGCATCATTGTCGGGGATGTGTCTAGGTAGATGTTATTTCTTCTTAAGCATTATTTCTCTTTTACATTCAGTTTTAAGAAAATCACATAAAAGAATAAAATAATTATTTCATGCCTCATAGGAATAGATATACTCAAGGAAAAATCTTACGAAACACCTCGGCACCCTCAAACAATCAATCTTCACTCTTCTTCAGTGACTATCAGCTTCCCCTTTTACTACATGGAATTTAGAAAACCATTTAGGTGAGAAACGTAATATCTTTGAAGAAATAATTGGGGATGAAGAAGAACCCATTTCACCCACCCAAACCATGGCTAAAAACAGGAACAATGAGTTTTTCCCTATCAGAGAGGCTAATGGAGAGGGTAGAATGAACAATATAAGCCTTAATGCACTTCCACACTTCCATGGCTTAACCTCTAAGAATCCTGATACTTTCATGTTTGAATTTTCTCTTTTCTATAGGGCCTATGACTATGCCTCTTATCACCAAAAGCTAAATTTATTCCCATTTATCCTTAAGGATGCAACCTTGTGCTGGTTTATGGGTGTGCCTAGGGATGACATCACTACTTGAGCTAAAATGTAACAAGCCTTTAATAACAAGTACAAGGACTATTGTAGGTCCAAAGAAACAAAGGAATAAATATTTAGAGTGAATCTCAGACTTGATGAATCCCTAGAGGAACATGAGGAGAGATTTCAACTCAGTTATAGGAGAGCTTGATGCACCATTGATCCTGAATCACTCAAACTAGTTCTTCTATGAGGGATTAGGGAGGACATGTTGAAAACATCAACATGATTTATAAGGGAGAAATATATTAGTTATCCCATGATGACATCAAAACGATGTTCAAAAATCACTCTAGGGCTATTAGGAAGAAGGGTAGGGCTAGTCAAGGCTTGGTCAATTCCTCTCCTTCCACAACGTCCATCAAGAATGAGATTGGGAACATGTTGGGGGACTTTAAAAGTGAAATGTCGCATATCGTTTCTTTCCAAATGGATACCATGTAGATCAAGAGGAGGCAAGAGGAAGTAGAGAGAAACTTAGCCATTTTTTGCCATAAATGCACTAGAAAGCACCCCAGAAATGAATGCCCATTAAATGTCATAGAGGTCTACCCAATATGTGAGGAAAACCATGCCACAAATAAATTTCCTTCTTTACCTAGTTCAAAAGTTGTTTACTACGGGGCAGAATTTGGGGTTGTGAAACTCCACTTTATAAAACAAAGGAGGCCTGAAGGACCTTTGCCATACCAGCAGGCATGCAAGGTGCATCTTACTCTTGTTACTATCCAAACCAAAATGCAGCTTTTTTGCCTTAGTACTCTTCCACTCATCCATCATGGTCGACATCCCCTTCTTTGTCAATCAACCATTTCAACCATATGCTTCTCAATCTCCTTAATGGAATAAACCCTCACAAGGGCAAAGCCTCAACTCAACCAACCTCCTGATTTACTGCCTCCACCTCTACCTCAAACCCAAGTCACTCATCTTGATCCACCAAAGCAACTTCAAATGCCTACTCAACCCAATCCGAAGCCGAATAACATGCAAGCACAAAAGGTATACAGTGGAGAGATATCTTAGCCTACGTATGCTATGGAGATTCAGGAAATCAGCCTTATGTTTATAAGAGTGCTTCCAGATAACCTACCTCCATATTCACCTAAAGAAATTGAAGAGGAAAAGGAAGAGAATACCCCTCAAGTAAACCCACCCCCTTTTCCTAAGAGATTGATCCATCCTAACTAGCACACCTCATACGAGACTAAACTTCTAGGAGAATTGAAAAATATGTGTTTTAAAATACCCCTAGTCCATGATATTGAGAATGTTCCTATTTATAATAACCTTATCAAGGATAAATGTTTCAAACACCCTGGGAGGAGAAAAAGAGACGCCCCCACCATAAATGTTATTGGTGAATTATCTAATTTGATGTTAGGGAGAGTGATTTGTCCAAATATTTAGACCTTAGAACTCTAGTAGCAGATGTGCACATTAATGGAATCATTGTACCTCATACACTAATTGATATTGGGGCTTCCATCAATGTCATGACTAAATAAACCATGCTAAAACTAAACCTCCAAGGAGCCTTAATAAATACCACTAAATTATTTTAACTTGAAGATAGATCCATTATGGCTCTTGAGGGACTTGTTGAGGGTGTAATGGTATCCATTAACTCTTGGGAGTATCCTACTAACTCCATGTTTCTCCATCCAAAAACAAAATATAATGGTTATCCTCTAATATTCGGAAGGTCACAGATAGACACTGTTGATGCTTACATTAGTTTCAGGGTTGGTAACATGACCATTAAGCATGGGAATTTTTCCAAACAATTGGTATTGTACCCTCCTACTCAGCCATCTATCGAGCATGCCTTACCCTTGTGTCTAGAAGAGGAGGAAGAAGATAATGTGTATCATACAACATACCATCCAATACGTACCCTAGATGTTATTATAGGAAGGGGGAAACCTGATGAACATGAACTCGTTGACCATATCCTCTAGAACTAGCCCCCTAATACCATGCCTCTTGATGAGATTGTTAAAGAGTCTAACAGTATTCCTAGGAATAAATTACGCCCAGTTTATCGAAGTTCTACCAATGTAAAATTTGTAGAATTTCGTTCGTCTAGAACCTTGGATATTAACCCCTCTCTCTCAGCCAACTAAGAAGCTAAGTTGTGCAAGATTCCGAGAGAACACTTAGATGACTTTTCTTATAAATATAAAGAAATGAATGGGGTACATCCCTCAAATTTTACTCACCACATTTATGTCAAAGAGCGATGGAAACCTATGTGCCAATTTTATTGGAGAATGAATCCAATCCTCAATGACATAGTAAAGGATGAATTGTAAGGGTTGCTAGATGCAGGGTTCATATACCCCATCTCAGATAGTGACTGGGTCTCCCCTATAGTTTTGGTCTAAAATAAGAATGGGAACTGGAGGATCTATGTGGATTATAGAGAACTAAACAAATCCTCCAAGAAACACCATTTCCACTTGCCTTTCATTGATCAATTTTTAGATGATCTTCCAGGGAAGAAGTTATTCTCTTTCCTGGATGGATGAATTGGTTACAATCAGATCTAGATCAAACCTAAGGGTCAAGATAAAACCACATCCACATGCCCTTGGGGTACCTTTGCTTATAGGGTCCTTCATTTTGGTCTATGCAATTCCCTTGCCACTTTTCAAAAGACGATTCTGAGCACCTTTGCCCAGTTTTTCCATGACTTTGTGGAGATCTACATGGATGATTTCCCTCACCATAGGTGTGACTTTTCGGAGGCTCTCTCTAACCTATGAAAAGTCCTGAGGAAATTCACTGAAAAAAAACCTCTCACTTAGTCCTAAGAAATGTGAATTATTAATGAATGCACAGACTGTCATTGGCAATTAAATGCCTTAGGAGGGAATGCAAGTGGACCTAGAAAAGTTTATCATCATCAAAAGGGACCCTACTCCTCAAAATTATAGGGATGTAAAAGATTTCTTGGGCTTAGCTAGATATTATAGGAGGTTTATCAAGGAAATCAGTAAACTGACTTCACCATTGTTTGGATTGTTGGCCAAGGATTCAGAACTTTGTTGGAAAAATAGCTACAAAGTAGACCTTGAGTTTTTGGAAGAGAAATAAACCATTGCACCCATACTTAGGGGCCCAAATTTAGCTACACCTTTCCATATCGATGCTGATGCATCCAAAAAAGTTGTGGGGATAGCCTTCATAAAAATAGATGGTAAGCTACCCTATGACATTTATTTCATCAGAAAAAATTCAATAAGGTTGAATTGGACTACATTGTAACTGAGAAAGAACTCTCCGTTATTGTGCACTCAAAAAAATTTAGACACTGCTTCACCGGCTACCAAACTTTTGTGCATATTGACCATGTATCTATTAAAAATTTGATTAATAAGCCTGATGTGAATGCTAGAATCATTATATGGTTTCTATTGTTAAAACAGTTTGATTTAAGTATCATCAACATGCCAAGAAAAGAAAATGTAGTTGCCGATTTTTTGTCCAGACTTGCTTTGCCTGCAGGTGATGAAGGGATGGTTGATGATAAACTTCCAAATGAGCACCTATTTTATATCTGAGTTCTCTCTTTGTGGTTTGCTAAAAAATCCAACTACCTAGTTACTGCAAAATTTCCCCCAAATCTATCATCTAGGGAGAAGAGCGTAATGGTAAGGAAAAAAACATGTTTCACTCGAATTGGGGTCAATCTCTTCATGTTGGGACTAGTTCATATCTTAAGGAGATGTTTCAAGGAAGAGGAAATCTTTGACATTATCTTGGCCTACCATGATGACCCTTGGATAGGTCATTTCACTACCAAGAGAACAACTTTCATAGCTTTACAAGTTGGCTATTAATGGCCCACTCTCCACCAAGATGGAAGAAGGTATACCAATAGATGTGATCAGTTCCAGAGGATGGGAGAACCCATACCCCAGGATGAAATGCCTCTACAACCCTAGGTGGCCTTGGAGCCATTTGATAAGTGGAGCATGGATTTCATTAGGCCAATTGATGTAAGATCATGGTAAAAAAAGTATATCATTGCATGCATTAATTACTTGACAAATTGGGCTCAGACAAAGGATGTCAAGGAAACAATAGAGAAGAAAGTGGTTGATTTCTTAAGGGAAAGTATCTTCTACAAATGTGGCTACCACAGGGAGATAACCACTGATTAGGGAGATCAATTCACATCATAGCTCTTCAAAAATCGTATAAGGAAATATCATATCAAACATAAAACATCTACTTCTTATCACCCTCAGGAAAATGGGAAAGTAGAGGTTACAAATAGGGCATTCGAGGACATCCTCATAGAGATTATGGGAAGCAGTAGGAGAGATTGGCTAGGCAGATTAGTGGAGGCCGCTTGGGCCTATAACACTAGTTGGAAGACAACTAGTAGGTTCACTGCATATGATTTGGTTTATGGAAATCTCTAGTTTCCATTGAGTTTAAGCATAATAATTTGAGAATTGTAGCCCAATTGGACTTAGATGTTAGAAAATCACAACAATAGAGGTTGCTCCAATTGAATGGTTTGGATGAGTTCAAGGAAAATGTTTTTCAAGAAGGGGATTGGGCATTATTACATTATTCTAAGTTCAAGGATTTCAAAGGAAAACTAATGACAAGATGGTTAGGCCCACACCTGATAGAGAAGTGTCATTAAAATGGAGTTGTTTCAAATAAGGACCATTGATGAAGAAGGGATTCCCATTCTTCTCAATGGCTACAGGTTGAAGGTATACATAAAACCTCTCTAAGGAAGAATTCATCAATACAATCAGCAAAGAAGTAAATTTCATTGATAGTGTCATAGCGTCCAGTCCACAACATTTCTAGATACTTTATATGAAAGATATCCAAGAGCACTATGTTATTTTTAAATTAAAAAATCTATAATGGTGCATTCTAGTACAGGTACCACATGATTATTTTGTGTCGCTATAACATCTCTCTTTTTATAAAATTAAAAACCGCTTATTGTTTCTCCTTAGAATACACCTAGGGCATTTTAATACGGTTACAACACTGGTGTGTCATTGGAAAATAGTTGCTTGTTTAAATTAAAAGACTTTAGCAATGATCCTTCTTGCTATGCACGGTGGTGCTTGAATGCATGAAGGGAACCGACGCTTCAGGTGTATATAACACCAACAATTTTTAGAAGTTAAGTATTTTCTAGTGTTATTGACTATTTAAGCATTGGTTTGTTGTCTTATTTAGCCCAAATTTCTTTTTAATTTTATAAAAATAAATTTCCCACAATGGACCATGTTCTATGTGGCACTAGTGATTCTATAGATAATAAAGCACTCGTGCGTTTGTATATTGTAGGAGTACCATTCAAAAAATATCAGCTAAGACATCTGCTTTCCCACCTCTGCAAGTGACATCGACCACAAAAATATATTTGGGCTATTTTTATAGGGGCTTCTGCAAAAGGCTCCATTAGAATGTATTTTCCTTATAGTGGGATGGGATATGAAAAGTGTGTTGTTTCCCATAGAAAAACCAGCTTGGATACTAGAAATTAAACTTGTAAGTTGTGCTCTGAACCACAAGGAGGAGGAAAATGCAAGGGGATAGAAAGCCTTTGAATATTTTGTCAAACAAGGATATCTAGAACTACTTTTCCCACAAGGAATCCTTCCAAAATCTTGCATGTGGGAAAATATTTGAATTCTAGATAACCCCCCTAAAATTTATATATTTTTCTATATTTTATTGCATCGGAAGGTATTAACTACTGTTGGGCCTCAAACCTACACTTCTTTACACATCCTCCCAGCCTCTTTTTCCTATTCATTTCCTTATTTTGCCACTCATTCCCTCCATCAAATTGCTCAAATCATTGTATTTTAGGACTTTTTACATGGTTTTCTAAGTATGCTAATGATTGTGTTTGGTTTAGAATTTTTGTTCAAGGTGCTTCTTTCCGCAGCTCGTACAGGGTTTTTTGCAGCTGATCCCGGTTTCCGCAGCCAACCCCGGATTCTGCAGTTGTTTTATTAAATGCTGTGTTCTAGGTGTCCTCCGGGAAGAAGAGCCACATCGGCAAGTTCGTGGAACCAAGGACATGGTGTGTGTCCCTCCAGATCATCCAAACCAGTCATCCAAGCCTGTGGTCAACGAGGAGGTAACTTCGGTCAATGGTGGTCATTGGCGGTGGCATGGCTCTGCGTGTTCTGTTTTAGAGCACGTGAAGAACAGGTGGCATCGTCCTCAGTTATGAAGGTAGTGGGAAACATAATCCAACAGCGGATTGAATGCCCACAATGACCATTGCATAAATCTGAGGACATAGCAAGACTACGTGTTTTTATTCAGCTGTTCGAATTACTTAGATTTCGTTAAGTTAGTTCGCCTTCTTCAGTTATAAATAAAGCGTCTTTGAACGCTGGACAAGTTAGTTGTTAGCTGTTGTTTTGTACTTTTAAACTCCCATTGTATTTTCTATTTCATGCATAATATATGAGAAGACTGTTATTCCATTTACGTGTGTGATTGATCTTTGAAATGGATGGAGTAGGCAGAGGGCCCCTATCTACTAAAGGCCTGTACAGTACTTTTAATTTCCTGCATTTCGTTTTCTTATTTTATGTATATATTACCTTTGATTGTTGAGTTTTGATAGCTGTACATATATTTCAAATTCTGCTTGTTTACATTTCTGTACATTTTCATGACTGATCAGTGCGTTATGCAGGTTTCTTAGGCATGCCCGGGATAGTTCCTTTATTTTCTTTTTCATAACTAGTGACACTTGTGATCATCTTGTCTATGTTGCTGACCTTCTTTGTTTTGCAACCTTTATTTCCTCATTATCACTTAGTCAAACTGCATATTTGCTTTCTATTTGTAGACATCAAGTTGTTTATCTATTGATGGTCTCTTCTTCATAACTTAATATCTTTAGTGAGGATCAAAATATCACTTAGCGCAGCTTGATTTAGTTAGTCAAAAACTCACAATTGCTTGACTTGTTTTTAATTGTTGATCACATGATATATTCAGTTAAAAAGAAAAGAGGTTAAGAAGAATTTAAAGTATTTGTGACTAGTATTTCTTTTGGATAGATTTACTTTAGTTTCACATTGCTTAGTTGTTATTTGACATAGATTTGATTTTCATTTCCTTGCAGCAGCAAAGATACTGGGCCAATGTCATTAGTCTTTTATTTGATGCCTTTACTTTCCTTTAAGAATTGATTTCCTTTCAAGCTTTCTTGTAGAATACTTTTAATTTGTAAAAAGCTCATCACAGTCTCACACACTTCACTCACTTTATTTCATTTCCATCACATCACATTAGGAGAGATAAAATTGAAAACAAACTTAAAAAGATAAAAACGACGAAAGCTTAAGAAATAGTTGCCTAAGTATATACAGTACACCTCACTTCATCAGCTTACGAGCCCCGAGTTGACATTTAAAAGATGCAATTTAGACATCACTAAATTGACCAAACAACTACTAAAATATAAAAGAGAGTGTAATAATTTGTCATTATGAGTTCCTACTTTCTTCTTCTAAGGAAGAGTATTACTCTATTGTTTTTCTTGGAATGTCCCTTAATTCATTTGTGTGGAATTTTTTTTCATCCTCTAAATAAATGATTCATTTGGCCAACCACAATAAATGAGTACCTTAACTCTTAGTATTTCCATTATTGAGGACCAATGAAACGTAAAAATTCCTTCAAGAATCTTTGATTTTCTTTTCCTAGATATATTTCATGGAAGGTATGGATAGATAAAAGTAAAAGTATTTTTCCAGGTCAAAAATTCTCTACATGGAGTATAGCTATTAATGCCTTATCCCTTTTCAAGGAATTTTGGCCACATAAATCTCATCCAGACACTTATTGCAATCCATTGTATGACCTAGAAATTGGGTCATGTGAATAAAATGTTCTTCATATTTCCCTTCATCATCCTCTCACATTGCCTCTCATAAATATTGAAAACTATGTCTCTCAAAATATGAATTTCCAAACTAGGTTAAATCAAAATATTCACATATCCTGAACTTTGATGGAGCTTCCAAAAATAATCTAAGGGTCATAAGAGCTCATGGTGATTTTTTTCCCTAGAGGAAATAAAGAAACCAACTATGCTTGCAGTTTGGGCACATTATGTAATAATTTAGCAAAATCATATGCTCTCCTACAAGTACTTTCCTAAGAAAAGAAAAGGCATATAATGTCCTTATTGTTGTTGGGAATCTCATAGTTGATCATTAAATATGTCATTTCAAATTATCTTCCATGACATAGTAAACTATGCCAGCTGATCACGAGAATTAGAAGTGTGTCATGTCCCTTCTCAAACACATTTGTAATAGGGTGTTTCCACACGTTTTTGCACACTTCTGGTTAAGGAAAGGAACTCAACATTTTTGACGTAGGGACTTAGGAGGAAATTCAACTTAATTTAGTTGCTAGTGGAAGGTATGGACCACCCGTCTGGGAATTCGAACAAGGCCATTTGAATGGCTTGGTGGGAATGCAAAGTCCTAGATGGAGGGGGCTTACATGAGGCAAGGAATACCCACAAAGATAAAGGAAGGAGGGAGCTCTCATTTGGATTCATTCTTACACCTTGCAATCAAAATTACTTGATTGCTCACTCTGTTGTTTACCTTAGTCAACCAGTTTTTTAACCACGAATCTCTCAAGAGGGAGATTCAACCTCTACTTCGAGCGACCATTTGTGCCCACCCTAGAGAGGTAGTTCCATAAGTATTTCAGAAGTTTCGGGAGTGTATTACAACACTAACATTCAACCACAATAGGGTGGGTGTATTTTTTCCTAGCTAGGGAATACATAGGGGCAGTTGGAGCTATCAGTGCTCAAGCATTTGCTGGGAGAGTCAGAGGATTAGTAGAGTAGGAAAGGGCTAGCATTTCTTATGAGTTTTGGAGCCAATAGTGCCAACATCCTAGTAGTTTGACTTACTGGGCTTGGGGACAATGCAGAGTGTGAGTCCAACAATTTTTTGGAGCTAAGGATGCAAGTGCCATAGGCCTGAAGCCCATCCAGGAATTTAGGGGATTCATAATATAGGTCATCCCAGCATTTCAGGTCCATTTCCGAGATGATTTACAGGTAGATTATAGCTAGCTGAGTTCTGCAGTTGCAGTTGAAGCTGGGCTCCAAGGGGGTCGAATTTAAGAAGTCTAAACCAGGAAAAATCCTTCATGGGTTTCTTTGAGTTTTATGAGAGGAGTACGTGGTTAAAATTTCATAATTATTCAGATGTTATTCGGGTTTGAAATCATAATTCTTACAATAGGGCGAATTGCTAGTTAGCTAGGGAATTGACACCATTTTGTGGGTTTGAATTTGACTCGGATATAGAACAATTTTTTTTTGAGTTTTGTGGGTTTTGGTCAAAGAGATTGAGGTTAAATTTGTAGCATTTGCTGAGCATCAAAGGTCACTTTTCTTACAGTCCCATTATTAGCGAGTAGTGTAGTTTTTTGGGCAGCGCAGACGATTAAAGGAGTAGTCATTTCCAGCATTTGACATCATTGTATTATCACCTGAGTTCTATCATGCTTGCCATTGAGGCAAGCCCAGTTTCATTCCTCCATACTATTGTACTTGCTCCATTGATTAATAAAATTGCTCATTTGGTTCTTACTTCTGGAGTTTTTATGAGCATTTGTTGATTATTTAAAATTTGTGTGTTCTAAATTGTTTTTGGTTTACATATCACTCTTTATTTAAGTTTGGAACATTACAAAGTGTGTTGTCCCATTTCTCCAATCCAACATTCTTTCATATTCTCTAGTCTAATACCTAAGGCCTAGATGGTATGGAAAATAAAGGAACCTTCTTAACAAAGGGAGAAATGATTATTGATGGGCATGGAAATTTTTCCCCATCCGATACATGCCTTATGAATTTTTTCTTTCAAACATATTGGATAATAAGTGGTTTAGGGTCCATGCCAACGTCCATTGCAAAAATCAACTTGTTTGTTGGAAGCATATGTAATGAAATTCCCACGATAATTTCATCCTCTCTTATGGAATTTGAATTGAATGGAGAATAAGGATTTGAAAAATGATCTTCTCTTATAAAAGTTAATTTTCCTGGAGTGTAAGGTTTTGAAATTTTTAGGTGTATCTCAAAAGATTTCACTTTCTAAAATTTTAAATTATTATTAAATTTAATGTACCTTATACCTTTAATGTAATTTTTATAATACAAAT
>APFE031576277.1:14301-27543 GCA_000404065.3 Pinus taeda
ATTATTTAAATAATTAAAAATTTATATTTAAATCATATTTATTCATACTAGAGACTCATTTTCAAACTCTCATTTCTTCAATTTGAGCACCTGAAAAGCATCTTAGCTGATCATTCCAAAGTCAATTTTGAATATTTTATTCCCATTCCTAAACCACCCATAAATGTGGGAATGGAGAGAACAAATTTAAGGGAAAAAAAATTAAGAATGGTTCTATGAAACTATGGTGTTAATTAAATATTAACTCACTTATTCATCATGGTTATATATAGGGAAAGAAATAGAAACATTTTAAAGATGTGATAACTTCAAATATAAAGGATATACAATATTTAAATTCTTATAAACTTTTTTCGACCAACATACTTTCCATAAACTTCCGTAAACTTTAACAACCCCATCATGATGCAGGCCTCAACCCGCATAAACCATGATCTTCAAACGATGTGCATATGAGAATGCAATCCAACTATTAACCAAATCAAAAACTCAATGTCCGGCAAATTTCACACATCTGTATGTTCTACGAACTCCATTCGATTCACAATCTTTCGCCCAATAATTACTATTCCTTATCTCCATTTAATAGGCTTTTAAAAATTATAAAACTAACTGAAGATCACACCAACCATATGCACACAAAAATATGAGAATAATTAATTAAGAATTAAAATATTTACAAGAGAAATCATGGCCTATTCATGGCCTCTTATTCCACATACTTACTCCTTCTCTCTCACTCTATTCTCAATGCCTTTGAGGCTACATAATTTATAAAACTTAGCATGATCTAGAATCACTCAACTAAAAGATCTAAGACTCTAAATGAAATGCATACATATGGCAAAAAACATCTTGAGGCTTTATTCCATCTTTTTCCCTGTTCTAAAATAGAAAAACTTACTTATCCCTTAATGATCCACATCCATTTCTTTTATTCCTAAAAGCTCTCCTAGTTTTATTTATTTATTTTGAGAATATCTAATTAATCACACTTAAAATCCTAAATATTAAACTGACTCAGAATTTAGGAAACTAATTCTACAAATGCATGACCCCTATGTCTATTATTTCCAATAATTTCCCTTTGGGCTGAATGCTCCCGCATCAGACTCCCAAGGTAGAAAAATTTCATGATCTCCTGATCATGTGTTCAGATCTATGTTTGCCTGGATCCCATATCTTGTGTTGCAACTTTCCATTTGTCGTTGCTTCTGTCTGTTGTTCTTCTCCAGGTCTCCATACATTATGCTGCTTTGCTCCACTAGCTGCACTCTTGCAATCTTTTGCTGTCTTCCTCTTGCTGCTTCTCTTTTGTTTCACTGCTGCTGGTTTCTTCCGGGATTCCTTCATCATCATCTGCCTCATCATTTCAATTTCTTTGTCTAACTGATTTTCCCCAGCATCTTCAATAAGACCTGTATTCACAAAACAATTGTTAGAATGAAAATCATAAGGCATCAGTGCCTCTTCGGTTGCTATCAATGTTGTCTCAGCTGTCACTATGGATGTTGCTACCTCCCATCCTTCATGTCCCTCTGCAACATTCCTTTGCTTGTCACCTGCAATTTCATCTGCAACTTTTTCCTCTTGTTCACTGCACTGGACTCTTTTTTCTGCAATCTCCCTGTCATACTCTGGATTCTCCAACCAATATTCCAACAACGCAATTTCTCTGTAACATCGCTGAAGCATATCATCATCGTCGGCATTCATACATAAACTTTCAGTTTGCACAAAATGTTCAATAGTATCAACTGTAACTTCCCTTATATGTGCTTCAGACTAATTCTCTTCTTCAACATCCACAAGAACTTCCTCTTGTGCTGTAACAATTTCACAAGATGGCACATCCTCCTCAACACTTGTAATCAAATCACAATTGTCAGCTATACAAAAACAAGAGCTCACATTATCCAGCTAATCTGGATCTGCCCAATAACTCAAGAAATCACCAATGATTTTGTCCTCTGTTTCACCAATGGAAACCTCCTCTGCACCTGCAAACATACACAACTCATCCGTTTTTAAACTGCAAGTCTTTTTAGTCCTCACTGCTTCCTTCAACAATTTCCTTTGAACAAATCTGCATGTGGGATTTTCAAATTTCATCTCTGGCACAAGAATTCTAAGTCCCTTTCTCACCAAGGCAATCAGAATTTGCCTCAACCTCCTCTGCAATTGTCGCCAAATCACTCTCTTTCCTTTCAGTGGAAAGAGCCATTTTCCTTTCTGCTTTTCCTGCTCCTGCAGCCATTCTTCCAGTGCCTGTAACTGTGCCTTTATTTCTGCAATCTCTCTTTCTCGAACTCCTATAGTCATCTCATCTCTGTGGCTTCTTTTTGAACCTCTGCTTTCTCCTTTATGACTTTTAGTAGTCATCTCCTTCGCCATGAGTTGCTCCCCTATAAGTTGCATGAAGCCTCTGCCACAACAAACTCTTTCGCTGCCACTTACCTCACCAATCCTTCCCTCCGGATATGGTCTTTTGGTAATCATTGGTCCTCTACTAGAACCTTTCGAGCATCCTCCACTGCTCCTATAGGCTTCCCTCATCTGCAACTTTATTCAACCTCTATTGAATCTTTAGGTTTTGCCACATTCACTTCTCCTTCTTCCCGCTGAGATTTCTTCACTATTCCTGTAAATCAATATTCATCAGTTCCAAAAATCATCACATGCAATTAACTTAACAAAAACACTTGAACCTTCAAAAAGAGCTATTCCTGCTCTGATACCACTTGATGCAGACCTCAACCCGCATAAACCAGGATCTTCAAACGCTGTGCATATGAGAATGCAATCCAACTATTAACCAAATCAAAAACTCAATGTCCGGCAAATTTCACACATCCGTATGTTCTACGAACTCCATTCGATTCACAATCTTTCACCCAATAATTACTATTCCTTATCTCCATTTAATAGGCTTTTAAAAATTATAAAACTAACTGAAGATCACACGAACCATATGCACACAAAAATATGAGAATAATTAATTAAGAATTAAAATATTTACAAGAGAAATCATGGCCTATTCATGGCCTCTTATTCCACATAATCACTCCTTCTCTCTCACTCTATTCTCAATGACTTTGAGGCTACATAATTTATAAAACTTAGCATGATCTAGAATCACTCAACTAAAAGCTCTAAGACTCTACATGTAATGCATACATATGGCAAAAATCATCTTGAGGCTTTATTCCATCTTTTTCCCTGTTCTAAAATAGAAAAGCTTACTTATCCCTTAATGATCCACATCCATTGCTTTTATTCCTAAAATCTCTCCTAGTTTTATTTATTTATTTTGAGAATATCTAATTAATCACACTTAAAATCCTAAATATTAAACTGACTCGGAATTTAGGAAACTAATTCCACAAATGCATGAGCCCTATGTCTATTATTTACAATAATTTCCTTTGGGCTGAATGCTCGAGCATCACATCATTATAGAGATAAATACCTTATCACATAAACAATAAAATCTCAAATATTAATTCTGTATTTTAAAAATTAATTTGCAATTTTATATTCCGTAGGTAACTTTTAAGTAAATGGAATTTAGTAGTATTATAATTTAACATAATTAACTTATATAATTAAAGCATTTACATTTAAAAATTAATTAAAATAAATGAGTAGTTATCAAATTCGAAAATAAAATAAAATTTTAAAATGTGAGTTAAATAGAATTTAAACAATAATCTAAAATCAAATTAGATTTATTTGAATTAGTATTTACCATATGTATTTTATGTGTATATATATTTACTCTAACAAGGTTTTATAAGACATTTGATTTTAGATGCTTGAATATTGCATTAACGTTGTCTAGATTTGTTTAAATATTACTTATAATATAATTATACGTACAATATTTTCTATTTAATTTTAATTTTATATTTATATAATTTGAGAAAAATGTGTTTTTAAATTGTTTTCTTAAATGATTGGAAGAATTAATAACACATGCAATACAATACTCCCATTATAACATCCAAGTGTAACTACATTGCCCCAAGCCTACCGCATATGTAATAAGAGTTTTCAACCTATGACATGCATAAATACACACATGGTTTTAACAATACATTTTAGCCAACATGTAATATTAGTTTTGAACATATGAGCTAACCAGCCTGTCATAGAGCATTAAATACCTTGGTACATGTATGCTATATAACAAAATAACACACAGGTCTCAGTGGCTATATAAATTAAAAATAAAAGTTGTATGTTATTTTGTTATATAACATGCATGTACAAGAGCATTTAATGCCCTATGCCAAGGTGGTTAGCCTTTGCCTTAAACATATAACTTGCAGAATAACACAGGTGATCTTAATAGTACATTTGCTGGACAACAAGTTGTACGCCAAAGCAATTTGACAACGATGTTTTATTCATACCTGTAATTATTAATTTTTGAAGTTATTTTATTTTTGAGTTGTTAATTTTAATCTTATTTTATTAAAATTTATTAGGTCTCTAAATCAACTTATACTTATAATTATTAATTACATTCCAACAAAAATAAATTATCATACCTATCTTGACTATAACAAAAATAAATATATAAATATACCTTTAAAATATATCGATCAAATTTTATTTTAAAATTTAAAATAATTCGGTCAAAGCATCTCTCACCCTCCACATTTTCATGTGTGTGAAAGGTTCATTGAATGGTCAATGGCATTTCAAAGATTTATATTTGGATAACAGTTCTATCGAGGTGAAAGCCATTTTACACGTTCACATTTGTTACAATGCGATGAAAACTTCCCAATCTTTAACGCTTTAACGTTCAAACCTTTAACGCTCGCTTCTTGATTAAAGCGAAATGAATTTTTACTTTCGTTCAGGTGAACTATATATACCCTCCTCCTTTTCAAGCAATTCATATTTTCTACACGGCACCCTGCAAATTATTAAGCGATACATATTTTCTCCACGGCAACCTGCAAACCATTAAACAGGAAGAACGCCATGGTAACACAAATACTTCATTATTCTTTTGTTATTCTGGTAATACAATGATGTTGTAAAGAATTGTTAGTCACGACTAATTTTGTTTCTTTTTCTTCATTTCAGGTAAAACCCCAGAGCCCGCGGAGGTCAGAGAGGTTGGCACTGCTGAGACAAGACGGAACTATTCATAATCTTCCCGACGACGTCATTAGACAGTGCTTACTCAGAGTTCCATATAAATCGCATTCCAACCTCAAAGCTGTGTGCAAAAAATGGAGAGATATAGTGAGTAGTCTAGGGTTTTATAAGGACCGGCTGACCTCTGCAACGAGTGACCACTTGATCTGTATGATTATGTATTTCAAACTTCCAATACCAGGCACGAATTCTAAGCAGAATAGCTGGAGAGTAATAGTGTTCGACCCTCTCAGGCGCACCTGGGAAATGCTGCGTCCTTCCGGACTCACCTATTGAAGTTTCATTCCTTTGTAACTGCGTTTGTAAGTGCGTTTGCGTTAATGGGAAGCTGGTTATCATGGGCGGAATACATCCGACAAACTTGGAAACGATGAACAGAGTTTATATTTTTTATTTCGTGTCTGCCAAATGGCGCCGAGGAGCCGACATGCCCACAACAAGGACCGGCTTCGCCTGCTGTGTATCTTCTACCACCGGGCTTATTTACGTTGCGGGTGGGAGACGCAACCTAAATGATCATATGCTCCCAGCAGCAGAGGCTTACAATGTGGAAGAAGACAAGTGGGAAATTTTGCCTCCAATGAGCCACGAAGTGGGCGACTGTCGTGGAGTTTTTCTTCGAGAAAATTTCTTTGTATTCGGCGATGGAAACAATGCAGAAATTTATGATCCAAAGACAGGCGTGTGGAGACGAGTGGAGGATATGTGGGCATTCGTGCAACCGTTCAAGTCGTTGTCATTAGTTGCTTCTGGGCACCTATATACCTTCACTAAACAACACTTATGAGATATGATGCGGAGGACAACAATTGGGTTATCGAAACTGTTATTCCCATCAGATTTTCTGGTTCTGCGTGCACTGCAGAGTGGCGCGGCGATATTTTTTTGAGTAAACGTTATGATATTATGATTCGCCAGGCTTGTTGTATGTTAAACCCGTCAACTCAGGAGTTGATTGAATTCCACGTACCTAAAAAGTTTAAGGGCGCACCTATAGCCGCTGCAACCGTGGAGATATGATATTGTCCGTCATATTTGTATTATGGATCTATTAGAACATATGGAGATATGATATTATCCGTCATATTTCTAGTATCGATCTATTAGCCAAACGTATGTTTTACATTGTAATTTTTTTTTAATAAGACATTTTTTTTGGCTTAAAGGCAATCAGAATATAAATCTGAGGGGCATTCTTATCTGTCAATCAATTTCTTTTAAAAATGTTTTTCCTCCTCAAGTTTGATATTTATTTTACTCATTGGGTTGTTTTTATAAATATTTGTTTCGTTCATTGTCTTGTTTTTATATTAAATATGTTTTTTTAGTATTAAATTTGTCTGGTAGAATTCTTGGAAAGAGATTTAATCTGTTTCTAGATATTTGAATTACGTATATATACCATTTAGAGTTTTAATAATTATTTTTAACTATAAATTAAGATATAAAAAAGTATACTTATACACTAGTCAAAAATTATACTTATACCAAAGACCAAAATGTAAAATAATTAAATTATGTGTTTCTTTGTTGTTGTTAAATTTATATTAGTTATTAGCTTTTAATATCAAAACATCAAGATACAATTAGGAGAGAGCTATGTGTTCACTAGATTCAACTATGAAAAAAACCAGAGAAAATTTAATCAAAATAAAACCAACTCTTGAAATAAACAAGCATATCACCTACTCATCTATAAATAAAAGTGTTACAGTAATAGATTGCAAAAAGAAAAAAGAATATGGGGAAGTCACTATAGTTGGTTTCTTAGCATTGTAGTAGCTATATGTTCTACAGATTACATCCCCTTTTTTCTCTTTCACAACCGTGCCCAAGATGTTGATCATGGATGGCTATGGTTGGGCCTCGTTGACCATGGCTATGGTTGACACAATGTGGCGTTGGACCATGAGACAATGTTTGTCACAATGTGATCTTGATTATTGACCATGGTTGATTTACCCGTTTTACCATGGTATATCTTTACCACAATGTGACGTTGGACGATGGTAGACCATAGTTGGCCATGCTTGATGTTCATATTGATACATGATTTGTCACAATGTGATGTTGGACAATGGTTGGCCATGGTTGACCATGATTGTATTTCATATTTAGATAATATTTGTCACAATACAATGTTGGATGAGTGTTGACAATGGTTGACCATGGTTGATTTTAATATTGAGACAATATTTTCCACAATGTGACATTGGACCATGGTTTCCCATGTTTGACCATGGCCGATGACAATTGACAATGGTTGAACATGGATAATTTTCATATTGAGACAATCTTTGTCACAATGTGAGTTTGGACCATGATTATAAAGCCAAGGGATTTGTATTTAGCCCTAGGATTAATATCATAAATCTTATGGATAATGTTATATCCTAGGAATATGAAACCTTAGATTAATAAAGGCAACAAATTTATATTATAAACCCAAGGGAATAATAATCCCAAGGCATTAATACTAAAAAACGAAGGGATTATAAACACACGGGAATAATATTTAATCCAAAGATTAATATTATAGGCACCAGGAAGGTCAGTACAGGCGGCTGGTTGGTAAAGTAGGACTCGTAAAGATGCTGAGGTCCTGTGCTCAAACCTGAGCTAGGGCATTGACTAGTCGCACAGAGTGACTTGCTTGGGCCAAGCCCACTCACCTTTTAACCTGTAGGGGTTTGGTCTCATGGTCAACGAATGGTCTGCTAAGTCGTTCATGCCACTATACAGGTCACGGGTTCAAGTCTCATCTTACCCTGAGGGGTCGTTCCTTGCGGGCTAGGGGGTTCCTCCTGGCTATTATAGTGGCAGTCGGTGGGATTGGACCCCATGTAATGCGAGTACGATACCACAGCCATTGTTAATTCAGTTATATATAAATATATTATAAGCACTAGGTATATAAACCATAAAATAAGCATGGTTGACCATGGTTGATTTTCATCTTGAGACAATCTTTGTCACAATGCGATGTTGGACCATGGCTAAACATGATTGATTTTCATATCGAGAAAATCCTATGATAAAGAGTAAGATAAATATTTTAAACTAAGGTATATAAATCTTATGATAAATCTTATAAATGCTAAAATAAGCATGGTTGGACATGGTTAACCATGGTTGATCATGGTTGATTTACAAATTGAGACAATCTTTCCACAATATGACATTATATCATGGTTCACCATGATTGATTTTCATATCGAGCCAATATTTGTCATAATATGACATTGGACCATGCTTAACCATCATCGATCATGGTTGACCATTAATGACCATGATTTACCATGGTTTACTATGACTAAACATGATTTATTTTAATATTGAGACAATATTTGTCACAATGTGATGTTGGACCGTGATTGACCATGATTGGCCATGGTTGACGATGGATGACCATGGTTTATTTTCCTATAGAGACAATATTTGTCACAATGCAACTCTGGATGATAGCTGACCATAATTATAAACCAAAGGGATTTATATTAAACCCTATGATTAATATTATAAACCCTATGAATAATAATAGACCCTAGAAATATGAACCCTTAGATTAATAAACCCAAGGGATTGATGATGGCTCTCAACAATAGGTACATCATAAGGGTAATAATGCCATATTCTAGCTTTAGAACTATCTCTTGCTCACATTCATTTACATTTTTTGTTATATTATGCTTAGTGTGAGGGGTAAAAGACTTTTTACAATAGCATGTGGCCTAATATGGTTTAAATGTAGGAAATTGAGCATTTTTTATATGATTTCAATGCAAAATCCTAGAGTAGAAAGTAGGAAGAGATTCTAGGAGGTTGTCGACCTCCTTAACTTCCTTAATCAACCAAAATCATCACACTCTATCTTATCATCTTGAGGTCATTAGCCACCAAGGAAGTGTAGTTAAAGAAAATCAAGGTCCACCCTTCTCGAGTTCAGGGAGACAACCATTCCTATTTTTTAGGGAGTTGTTAGTAGCTACTTCCTTTTTCCCCTAGGAAAGAGTCATAATTTCCATTAATATGTTGAAAATTACATTTTGTAGATGTTGTAGCATATGCATATGTGAGGTGATAGCCTTGTATCAGTATATATATGAACAAAATCAAAAGCATGTGTTCCATGCAGGGAGCACTATTATATCAACCATAATATAAACACTATCTCTATGTAGAGAGAGTGATCATATTATTGTTTGTGTGAAAAACCATAAAGAAAACTTAAATATTTACATATAATCAAAAATTTCTATCGGCCTCGTGAGCCCATTACATAGCATGTAAATCTATGAATGGTTTGTGGTAGTGCTGGTAGAAAGGAACATCCTTCTCCTCCTATATTAACCAATTGTCATCCTGCCAGTGCATTGCCTCCTTAGATAGGAAGTCTTCCCCTGTGTTGCACTCCCGTGGAGAAGAAATCTCCCTTAACCACCTGAGATATCATCAGTGGAGGGGAGGATGGTTGGCAAGGCGCCTTCCCATGCTTCTTATTTGATCCTTTAGTAGTGTCCACCTTTGAAACTTCATTTAAAGTATGTTGCTCCTCTGTATCCTCCACCTCGGTTGGATGCTATGGATGAGGTTCCATATTTTCAAAGGCCTTGTTCTGTGCCTCTTTCTTATCCTTGTGATTCAACAAGCAGTCCCTGAAAAGGTGTCCAACCTTATGACATCTCCGACACCGATAAGGTATTCCTTCATAATCTAGTATCTACTTTCGTGAGGAGGGTCTCCATTGAATGGTGATGTGTTCGTCCAATCTTCCTCTGGTGTCTAAGTGCACCAAAATCCTCGCATTTGCCATCATACCCGTGGTTTGGAATGATTGATCATATTCCATGTATGTGCCCAGCAAGTTCCCAATCCTTCTAAAGATATCTTCTGACCAAAATTGTAGCAACAAGCCAAGTAGCCTGATCCAAGTAAGTCTGACCGCAATCTGTTCTATCTTTGGGTAAAATAAGGGCATCCATCACTTCAAAAAAGTAGGGGCATGCTCGAAATGGCAGTAGGAGGACAATACCCAGTTCATGTGGTAAGGTCTCACAAACCTCAACATGAACCAACCTCACACGAATGCTTGAACAAAGGGGGTGTCAACCAAGTGATGCCCCCAAACCTCTGAGGTCCAAGTTTTCAAGAGTGAATCCATGTAACTCTGACCCCTAATTCTACTCACAAGAACCTTATCTACAAAATCCATGGTGTTTCCCCACTGAATATCCTCCCTGAGCCTCAAAATTATGTCCTTCGCCTTGGCCTTAAAGCGTTTATACTTCTTCAGGGGTCGGGGCTTACCTGCAAAAGGGTGATGTTTTAGACCTCTTTCAATATCTTCTGTTACTTCCACAGAATTGTTAGGGTTTGCAGGGATGGCATCCGAGAGCGGCAGAATGGTCGTGAAATAGCCCAATGGGGGAGCAGAAGAGAAAGGGGGTTTCAGGGGAGCCTGTTTAGAAGTGGCATTGATAACAACAAGTGAAGTGTGGGTAACCGAGGTTGGCGGAAGGTCATGAAAAGGACCAGAGTCATCGGGGCTAGGGTTAAGGCAACCTGAGATAATCCCCAAGGTAGGCAATGATGGAGGAGGTGAGGAGAGAGTCGGCCAGGTTCGTGGATCATCTGGTAAGATAACCGTTGGGTTAGAAGAACCAAAAAACTATGGAAGCTCAGCAAAAGTTCCAGTCAGAACATCACTGTAGGTTAGCAAGCCCTCTGATGTTGAATGTGTGGACATCGGGATGGATCCCTCTTCCAATCGGTCTTCCGAGTTGTCCGCTAGGACTAGGTCCATCATGCCAGCTACCAATGGAGTAGAAAACTGAAACGAGTAGCTTTACCAGTGGCAAGAGTAATAACCAATAGTGTATCATGGAAACGATGGAGATGCAAAGCTGTCGGAGTTTCCTAGAGAGCCCCAAAGTTGAGCTAATGAGGAAATAGGGGAAGTAGAAAAACCCTTGGATATAAATTGAAGTAAAAAATCCCCCAAGATTGCTTGTTCTAAGCAGTTAGTTTCGAAATGGGTTGGGTAACTGTTTACAATAGTATCCCGTACTAGAGACCGCAAACCCTCAACCATGGGATCGAGCACCACCATGGTGTGGAATGTTCACTAGCCTGTCTTATGAGATTCAATGCTCCGTCTTATCTAGGGAGGGATTAGTAGCTACCTCTTGTATAAATAAACATGCAAAATATCTCATTAGGAATCGAACATTGTTTTCAACTAGGAGCTTTTATAGATTAAGCACTTGATACTGCTATTTTTTACTGGTTCTATGATGTATTTGAAATTTATGCAATGATAATGAGAAACTTCTTATTGGTTAATCACTGAGTTATTTCTAGAGGGTTGGGTCTCTTGGTTTTGGGCCCAACCTTAGTGGCTTAGGTCCCTCTTATGTATTGATATTTATTTTGATATTAGATTTCTTATTAGTCTTCTACATTTCATTAGAAAATAACCCCTCAAAATCTTGTGATCGCAAGCTCTATCTCATGTCTCCCATGGGAACATCAATGGAATGATCTACAATCACAGTCCAAAAATATTATGTTTATGATTTCTTCAAACACGGTTTACGCTAGTCATATTGCTTTGCATGTGCTTACAGTATCTTAGGAGTTGATTTATTGACAAGATCGGAGTTTTTGGCATAGATTAGAGGACACCAACCCATATTTTCCACTATTAGTTGTTTCATTTTGTCAATGGTAAAATAGTATGTGCATGTGATTTTGTAGGGTTATTTGGATATGTAGGCAAGGGGCCTTCCACCATCTCCATATTGGACTTCTTCACCCTCTTTGATGAATCCCAAATTCTATTCTTAAGCTCATTCCCTTAGGTCACTGTGAGCAACTCTCCTAGTTTAAAACAACCCTTCTTAAGGTGTTGAGATTGACTAGGGGTTTTTTCCAACTTTCATCCATCTACCCCAACGTCCATCCACCCTTGAAATCACCATTACAACCTCCTAAACCTTATAGGCAACATTTTTGTTGCATTACAGGCCTTCATGTAGCAATACAAGGCATCTGTAGTAGCCTCCTATACCATATATGTAGCAGCTTGTTTCACCATATTTTTCTACCTATGATGAAATTTCGACTTAGTTTATAAGTATGTCGACCCATAATTGTGACACCATGATCAAGGGTAGCACTTAGGCCATTCTAACCATCCTTTTCTATCGCTGCAAATTAGAATAACATTAGTCCCTTTATCACATATCTAGCACAAATAGAACATTGATTTATATGCAAGCGTAAGCTAGATATATGATGCATGAGATCTTGAGTTATGATTCGATATATTAGTTTTTCTGTCTAGAAGTGGATTTGGTAGCTAGCTGGTTGATTGCAATATAGTGTAGTTCTCTTTCTGCATGTTGTGTAGCTCTTGTATTTTCATTTATTGATTCAATAACATTTATATGTTAATAATATTTACAAGTTGACGTTTAAAATTAATTTTCCTTGCTATCATTAGAGCTAGTTCTGAATTTCACCTTCATTAGTTAGCTTCCTTCTAATTCAACAGAAATAATGGTCTTTGAGCACTAATGATAAAATGTCCTAGTTGAGGGTGGCATGAGTAGAATCCCAACTACTATGTATATAGAACTTCAACCTCTAAGTTTGTACGAACCATGGGTTGATAAATAAAGTTGAGGACCCCTTCGGAGTTCTAACACTCTTGGTGCAATACCAAGGTGCATCACTTTTTAGCATCATTGTTGGGGAGGTGTCTAGGTAGATGTTCTTTATTCTTAAGCATTATTTCTCTTTTGCATTCAATTTTAATAAAATCACATAAAAGAAGAAAAAAAATTATTTCATGCCTCATAGGAATAGATATACTCAAGGAAAAGTCTTACCAAGCACCTCCACACCCTCAAATAATCAACCTTTGTTGGAAATAATACTGAGAGGGGGGGTGAATTAGTATTATTACATTAATAAAACTTTTTCATTTCCAAACTCTGATTCATATATGCTACTTCCACAACTTCTTATGATTAAGTTAATTGATCTTCAATGAGTGCATTAGAA
>APFE031576277.1:32510-74874 GCA_000404065.3 Pinus taeda
TTGTTCTTTTAACAAATCTTCCTTATTTACACTTGAATTATTTTTGCATATCAGTACCATAAAATAATGAGCAAGAAAAACAGACAGTCACATCAAAGAACACCAGATATAAGGTGGAAACCCAATGTGGGTGAAAACCACCTGCTGCAATATGTCTCTATCTTCATTCAAATTAGAAACTCCTTTTACAATGGTCTTGTACTGGTGCAGTCCTTTACCAGTACGCAGGCTGCGACCTGCAGAGAGCTACAACTCTCTTTTCCAGTCTCTCCTGGAAGGGAGCTACAACCCCCTACTTCTTTTCTTTCAAGGACCACTTTTCATAAATTTTCAAACGGGATCCATAAACATCAAATGATCATCAAGTACCAGTAAGTCACCCAGATAACCAGATCCACAATAACAGTAAACTAAACCCAGAACACCTTATCAAAAAAAAAAATCAGTCAACAAAAGATCTTAAGACATATACACATTTTCCTTTTCTCTGGCCTGCGTTGCTGCGCACATCACCTTTTGTGGCGCCGCACACCTCCATAGCTGTGCCTTCTGTGGCACCTCCGCACTGCGCCTTCGGTGGCGCCTCTGTGGCATCTCCTGTGGCGCCTCCCCACTGCGCCTTCTATGACACCTCTGTGGCGTCTCCACACTGCGCCTTCTGTGGCATCTCCGCACTGTGCCTTCTGTGGCGCCCTTGTGGCGTCTCCGCACTGTGCCTTCTATGGCACCTCTGTGGCACCTCCGCACTGCGCCTTCTGTGGCGCCTCTGTGGCATCTCCGCACTGCACCTTCTGTGGCCCCTCTGTGGCGTCTCCGCACTGCGCCTTCTATGGCGCCCCTGTGGTGTCTCTGCACTGCGCTTTCTGTGGCGCCTTCGCACTGCGCCTTCTGTGGCACCTCTGCATTGTGCCTTCTGTGGTGCCTTTGTGGCGTCTCCGCACTGCGCCTTCTGTGGCGCCTCTGTGGCGTCTCCTGTGGCACCTCCGCACTTCCGCAGCTGCAGCACTCGAGAGATCACCCTTCTCAGATTCGCTTTCCAATTCACTTTCATATAGATCGAGCTTTTGAAACAATAACCCAATATTTCAGATCTTAAGATATTCAACCCAAAAGCATACTCAAGCCAAATGATCTTCTTTTCTTTATATAGGCAAGCTCTTCCTCAAATCATGGATCATGGGGCTCAATAATAATAATAATATAAAACAATACCACGGGCCAAAACCATAATAACACAATACCGTCAGCTAAATACCAAGAGTTAAACATAAGAAACCCCACGTGTGCGCGCTTTACTGCCTTGAAGTGTGTGCACTGGGGGTACGCACCTCAGTAGCTGTGCCTTCTATGGCGCCTCCACACTGCGCCTTCGGTGGCGCGTTTGTGGTGTCTCCTGTGGCGCCTCCGCACTGCGACTTCGGTGGTGCCTCTGTGGCGTCTCCTGTGGCACCTCCGCACTGCGCCTTCTGTGGCGCCTCGCACCTCCGCAGCTGCGCCTTTTGTGGCATCGCGTACCTCCGCAGCTGTGCCTTCTGTGGCGCCGCGTACCCCTTATTTTCTTCAATATTTGATAGTTGATCATCAATCTCTGTTGCTAACTTGAAGTACTATGATCTATCACCTAAAAAGGTTGCCATCAAGGACAACACTTTAGCCATAATGCCAACAATCTCCCCCTTTGGACTTGATGGCAAAGCTTACTTGTGAACTGTCATCTGATCGCTTTTTGTTGTCCGGTAACCCATGCACTCTGTCACATCTGATATTTCTTCTGTAGATTCATCTGAATGTATACAAGTGAGATGATCTTCTATGAGAGGGTTTCCATCAAGTACAACACATGCATGATAATGCCAACAACCTTCACTCTTCTTCGGTAACTGACATCTTCCCCCTTGACTACATCGGAGTTAGAATACCCTTTACGTTAGCAACGTAAGATCTTTGAAGAAACAATTGGGGATGAAGAAGAGCCCATTTCACCTGTCTAGACCATGGCTGAAAACAAAAATAATGAATCTTTCCCTTTCAGAGAGACTAATGGAGAGGCTATAATGAAGAATATAAACCTTACTACACTTCCACACTTCCATTGCTTAACCTCTAAGAATCCTGATACTTTTATGTTTGAATTTCCTCCTTTGTATAAGAACTATGGCTATGTCTATTGTGACCAAAAGCTGAATTTTCCTCATATACTCTTAAGGATGCAACCTTGTGCTGGTTTATGGGTGTGCCTAGGGATAACATCACTACTTGAGCTAGAATGCAAAAAGCCTTTAATAACAATACAAGGACTATTGTAGGTACAAAGAAGCCAAGGAATAAATATTTAGAGTGAATCTTGGAATTGATGAATCCCTAGAGGAATATGAGGAGAGATTTAAACTCAGTTATAAGAGGGCCTAATGCACAATTGATCGTGAATCACTCAAACTAGTTCTTCTTTGAGGGATCAAGGAGGACATGCTGAAAAAATCAACATGCTTTCTAGGGGAGACATATATTAATTATCCCATGATGACATCAAAACAATGTTAAAAAATGACTCTAGATCTATTAAGAAGAAGGTTAGGGCTAGTCAAGGCTTGGTCATTTCCTCTCCTTCCACAACATCCATCAAGAATGAGATTGGGAACATGTTGGGGGCCTTTAAGAGTGAAATGTTGCATATCGTTACTTTCGAAATGGATACCATGTAGATCGAGAGGACACAAGAGGAATTATAGAGAGTCTTAGCTATTTTTTTCCCTAAATGCACTAGAAAGCGCCCCAGAAATGAATTCCCATTAAATTTCATAGAGGTCTACTCAATATGTGAGGAAAACCATGCCACGGATAAATTTCTCTCTTTACCTAGTTCAAAAGTTGTTTAGTAAGGGGCAGAAGGTGGGGTCGAGAAACTCCACTTTATAAAACAAAGGAGGCTTGAAGGACCTCCACCATACTAGTAGGGCATGCAAGGTGCATCTTACTCTTATTACTATCCAAACAAAAATTCACCCTTACTACCTCGGTACTCTTCCACTCATCCATCATGGTCCACACCCCGTTCTTTTCCAATCAACCATTCAACCATATGCTTCTCAACCTCCTTAATTTAATAAACCATCACAAGGGCGAAGCCTCAACTCAACCAACTTCCTTCTTTACTACCTCAACCTCTACCTCAACCACAACTCACTCATCCTGATCCACCAAAGCAACCTTAGATTCCTTCTCAACCCAATCTGAACACAAATAACATGCAAGCACAACAGGTCTATAGTGGAGAGACATATTACCCTACCTATGCTATGGAGGTTCAAGAAATCAACCTTAGGTCTAGAAGAGTGTTTCCAGATAACCAACCTCCATCTTTCCCTAAATAAATTGAAGAGGAAAAGGAAGATAATATCCCTCAAGTAAACCCACCTCCTTTTCCTGAGAGATTGATCTCTCTTAACTAGCACAACCCATACGAGACAAAAATTCTGGGAGAATTGAAAAATCTGTGTTAAAATACCCCTCCTCTAGGCTATTGAGAATTTTCCTATCTATAATTTGCTTACCAAGGATAAATGTTTCAAACACCCTGGGAGGAGAAAAAGAGGTAGCCGCACCATCAATGTTATTGGTGAATTATCTAATTTGATGTTAGGGAGAGTGATTTTTCCAAATATTTAGACCCTAGGAGTCCAGTAGTAGATATGCGTATTAATGGAATCATTGTACCTCATACCCTCATTCATATTGGGGCTTCCATCAATGTCATGACTAAAGAAACCATGCTAAAACTAAACCTCTAAGGAGCCTTAAGAAAGACCACTAAAGTTCTACAACTTGCAGGTAGATCCACCATGGCTCCTAACAGAGTTGATGAGGATGTAATCTATCCATTGACTTTTGGGAGTATCCTACTGACTTCATGGTTCTCTAGCCAAAAACCAAATTCAATGGTTATCCTCTAATCTTGGGAAGGTCATAGTTAGACATTGTTGATGCTTACATTAGTTTCAGGGTTGGGAACATGACCATTAAGCATGGGAATTTGTCTAAACATTTGGTATTATACTATCCTACTCAACCATCTATTGAGAATGTCTTACCCTCGTGTCTAGAAGAGGAGGAGGAAGATAAATCATACCATACAACATACCATCTTATACATACCCTAGATATTATTATAGGAGGGGGGAAAACTTGATGAACATGAACTCATTGACCATATCCTACAGAACTAGCCCCCCAGTACCATTACTCTTGATGAGCTTGTGAAAGAGTGTGAGGGTATTCCTTGGAATGAATTATGCCTAGTTGACCGAAAATTTGTTAATGTCAAATTTGTAGAATTTCGTTCATCTGGAACCTTGGATATTAACCCCTCCCTTATCCAACTAAGAAGCTAAGTTGTGCAAGATTTCGAGAGAACACTTAGAAGCCTTTTCTTAGAACTGTAAAGAAATGAAGGGGGTGGATCCCTCAATTTTTACTCTTCAGATCTACATCAAAGAGGGATGGAAACCTGTTTGGCAACATTAGAGGAGAATGAACCCAGTTTTTAATGACATAGTAAAGGATGAATTATAAAAGTTGCTCGATGCAGGGTTCATATACTCCATCTCAGATAGTGATTGGGTCTCCCCTCTAGTTTTCGTCCAAAATAAAAATGGGAAGTGGAGGATCTATGTGGATTATAGGGAACTGAACAAATCCACCAAGAAACACCTTTTCCATTCGCCTTTCATTGATCAAGTTCTAGATGATCTTGTAGGGAAGAAGTTATTCTCTTTCTTGAATGTTTTAAGTGGTTACAATCAGATCCAGTCAAACCTATGGATCAAGACAAAACCACATCCACATGCACTTGGGGTACCTTTGCTTATAGGGTCCTTCATTTGAGTCTATGCAATTCCCCTACCACTTTTCAAAGGGTAGTTCTAAGAATCATTACCTTGTTTTTCCATAACTTTGTGGAGATATACATGGATGATTTCACTCACCATGGCTATGACCTCCTAGAGGCTCTCTCTAACATGGGAAAAGAAATAAGGAAATGCATTGAAATGAACCTCTCACTTTTTCCTGAGAAATATGAATTCTTAATGAATTTAAGGACTGTTGTTGGACATTAAATGTCCTAGGAGGGAATGCACATGGACCCGGACAAGATTGTCATCATCAAAAGGGACCCTAATCCTCAAAATTAGAGGAATGTAAAAGGTTTCTTGGGCTTAACTTGATAATATAGGAGGTTTATCAAGGAAATTAGTAAACTAACTACATCATTGTTTGGATTGTTGGCCAAGGATTCATAACTCTATTGGAAAAATAGCTACAAATAAGACCTTGAGTTTTTTGAAAGAGAAATAAACCATTGCACGCATACTTAGGGGCCCAATTTCAGCTCTACCTTTCCATACCAGTGTTGATGCATCCAAAAAAACTATGGTGGTAGCCTTCAGAAAAATATATGGTAAACTACCCTATGTGATTTATTTCATTAGAAAAAATATGTCTAAGGCTGAATTGAACTACGCTATAACTGAGAAAGAAATCTTAGTTGTTGTACACTCAAATGAATTTAGATGCTACATCACTAGATACCAAACTTTTGTGCATACTGACCATGTATCTATTAAATATTAGATTAATAAGCCCGATGTGAATGCTAGAATAATTAGATGGCTTCTATTGTTAAAACAGTTTGATTTAGCTATCATTGACAAGCTAAGAAAAAAAAAATTATTTGTAGATTTTTTTGTCTAGACTTTCTTTTCTCGTAGGTGAAGAAGGGATGGTTGATGATCAGCTTCCAAATGAGAACCTATTTTATATCTTAGTTCTTTCTCTGTGCTTTGCTAACATATCCAACTGCCTAGTTGCTGCAAATTTTCCCCTAATGTGTCATCTAGGGAGAAAAGCACAATGGTAAGGAAAAACACCCCTTTCATTGGACGTCTTTGACATTATCTTGGCTTACCATGATGGGCCTTGTGCAGGTCATTTCACTACCAACAGAACAACTTACAAATCTCTACAAGATGGCTATTATTGGCCCACTCTCCACCAAGATGCAAGAATGTATGCCAACAAATGTGATAAGTGCCAAGGGACGGGAGAACCCATACCCAGGAATGAAATGCCTCTACAATCCCAGGTGGCCTTGGAGCCATTTGAAAAGTGGGCATGGATTTCATTAGGCCAATTGATCCACGATCAGGGTAGAAAAAGTGTCTCATTGTGTGCATTGATTACTTGAGAAATTTCGCTGAGACAAAGGGTGTCCAGGAAACAATAAAGGAGAAAGTGGTTGAGTTCTTAAGGGAAAATATCTTCTACAAATGTGAGTACCCCAAGGAGATAGCCACTGATTAGGGAGCTCAATTCACATCACATTTGGTCCAAAATCTTATAAGGCAATATCATATCAAACACAAAACATCTACTACTTATCACCCTCAGGAAAATGAGAAGGTAGAGATTACAAATAGGGATTTGGAGAACATCCTCACAAAGGTTGTGAGAAATAGTAGGAGATATTGGCAAGATAAATTAGTTGAGGCCACTTGGGCCTATAACACCATTTTGAAGACAAGTACTAGGTTCACTCCATATGATTTGGTTTATGGAAATAAATCTCTAATTTCTCTTGAGTTTGAGTATAATACTTTGAGAATTGTAGCCCAATTAGACTTAAATGTCAACAAATCAAAACAAGAGAGGCTGCTCCAATTGAACAGTTTGGATGAGTTCAGAACATAGGCCTTCCTACACATTGATGTTATATAATTGGAAAGGAAAGTTCGGCATGATAGGCATTTCAAGGACGAGGTTTTTCAAGAAGGGGATTGGGCATTATTATATGATTCTAGGTTCGAGGATTTCAAAGGAAAACTGTTGATAAGATGGTTAGGCCCATACCTAATAGAGAAGTATCATTAAAATGGATTTGCTTCAAATGAGGACCATTGATGAGGAAGGGATTCGCTTTCTTGTCAATGACTACAGGTTGAAGGTATACATAAAAACTATGTCTAAGGAATAATTCATCAATACAATCAGCACAGAAGTAAATGTCATTGGTAGTGCCATAGCTTCCAGTCCACAACATTTCTAGATACTTTTTTTTAAAGAAAAAACAAGGAAAAATTAAAATAAAATGCCTATATAAAAACCTTTATGAGGAATTTGAGGCCAAATCTTCAGTTGGAAACCTATTTGAGGCAGCAGAGGTGTAGGAAAAAGAGAGAGAGAGAGAGAGAGAAGAAAAATAATAAAGATCCGTAGGTGAAAACCTCTCTTGAGGAATCTAGGGTAGGCATATAGGTTGAAAACCTCCTCTGAAGAACACTGTGTGTCTTGAAAAAAAAAAAAACCAAAAAAAAAAAAAGAAATTGATGTACACCATGTTTGCCAATATGTTTCTGTCATTTTGTAGGATTAAAGGCAGCGACAGATTCCATAGCTATAGGGAGAAAATTATTTAGATTCTCTTAACTCCTCCATCCATAAAATTAATATCCATCATCCACATTCATGTGATGACCCCTCTCAACCATCCCATTAGCCCAAAATTTGAGTTACACCCCCTCTTTGGACTGCTACAGGAAGGACCTATAAATGCTATAGGAAGGTCCTGTAGTGCTACAACAGGCTTCTGAAAATCTATATGAGGGAGATACGAAGAGATGGAAAACCTAAAATGACCTTCAAAAGGATAAATAAGGTTCTCCCACCATGGTCCACCATGCATCCATCACTCATCCATCCCATTTCATAAAAAAAAAAATCACTAAAATTCTTCCATGTTGTCTTACCCTTATTAATTTTTTTTGGAGAAACACACAAAGGAAATCCTATTCATTTCTACAAATCTACACCATCCACAAAGTATTAGCATTTTCATTAATATCGTTTACATCCTCCCTCATCACCCACATGCATCTTGAAGACCCCAAACGAAAAGGAGTGGATTGCTCCAGGAAGAAAACCTCCTCATCTAGTAGCTTGTACACACATCACAGAAGGAAATGATATTATTTTTTCTCATTAGTAAGGGGTGATGAAAAGTTATGAGGAACTCTAAAATATTCATATCACTCCCAATAGAAATCTCCACCAATAGTAGTATCCTGGACATCAACAAGGTACCTACAAACACAACAAACACAATAATCAAATATCACGAGGATAAATGAAGAAATACATAGGAAAGAAATAGAACAAGTCAACTCCCTTGATGCCAATAATGTGGTCTAGCTCCAACATGCAAATTCTTGCATCAATTCAATTATGAGGTAGGCACAGGCATGGAAATATCTCACCTCCTCCCTATGTGTAAATAATTCATGAAAATGTGTAAATTTCGAGAGGAGAAGTTTTAATAAGCTCAAGGTGGCTAGTTAACTTGGACACCCTTGACTAGTAAACCAGAAGTGATGGTAAGCACTCATGCAATGTGGAGGTGTCACGTCAGTCGAGTTGGGATCACAAATAGTGGGTGGTGATTATGAGGAAATATTGAATAATTAATTTGAGTTTGGAGAACAGTCGAAAAGAGGAAACCTCGTATGGCTTCCAAGTCACCAAAATGCTCCAAACCTAAGCCAAAAATGGCATATTATGTACTGGGACTCGAATCCTTTTTCATCATCACTCATTTCAAAAATAGTTAGGAAGAGGATGAAATCATGGTTCCATCAAGGAGTTTCTAACCCTGCGCTTCCATTGCTACAGTGGGAGCCCACACAAAAGCCTGCAACTACTACAAGAAGACTAAAAGGGTGAAGGAACACTATAGAGGGTCGAGGTTGTCTCTAAATTATTACCTTCATCCTAGAACACTCGATAAAAGGTAAGTTCCATCATCTCCTTCATTCATCCATAAGTTCTTATGCAAGGTGCACCTCAAATTTTGCAGGAAGTAGGAGTCTAATTGTGAAATTGAAAGACCTTTCTGGGCTATAGAGTAAAGGGAAAGTAGGAAATTATCATCAACAAGGAATTTTTATTCACTTCTACCATTAACATATACATTAAAGCTACTAATAGAATTATCTCTCCTTCCCTTAGCTAAAGATATAGAGATGAGATGGGGGGAGGATTTAACAAAAGAGAGCCCTCAAATACCAAAATAATCCATCTACACCCTGTTATAGCTCAAAATCTCACTCTTGTGGTTAGTGATGCTGCACTCCTGGCCTAGGGCAACCGCTCCTTCCAGACCTAGTCCCAAATTTAAAAAACAATGTTTTATTCCCTATATGTGACATTGCCCTGAGCTAAACACATGTATACACGGGTCTGTGTATGCCCAACCTACGTATATGTCTTAAAACACTTAAAAAATATAAATCTCCTTAATTTCAGGTGGAGATCGCGGGTTTTACCTGTTGATTACCTATTAGTGCCCGTGGCCCAACTGTTCCCAATTAATTCCCAACTAAAAAACTACTTTGGGAGAAGTATAAAGAGGCTTCAATGGGAAGGCCAAAGGGAAGAGAGAAGAGAGAGAATGATTATTATGCTGAGATTTCCCTAAAAAGGACTAAAGATCCTAGTGCCTCCTGCACTTCCCCCATTCTATAGGAAACCCCTGTTTCCTTGTGTGTGTTGATGTTTTCATACTACTTGAGATATCATGGAGTAGGTCATGGAAGGAGTTTGTTAAAGGTTTGAGACTGGACGAATCCAAGAGACGGTTCCACTTGGAGCTTGCGAAAGGACGAATCAGGTGAAATTATTCCTTTCTGTACTTTATTTGTCTATAATAAAAGAAACACATGTCTTTGTTCCTGATATATATCTTCTTCATGTTGATGATATTCATGTTATGATTCATATGTGAACAGTTGTTTAATTGCATAACTAACTACCTTTCCTTATAATATGAATATGGTTTCTTTGTGATGTTTAGTCCATATACTGTTGTACTTTCTTGAATTTATTGTTTTGCAGGTCAAAGGAGCGAAAGGAACTCCAAGAAGGGTTTGGACCCTGGGAGGCTCTTCTCAAACGTAGGACCTCAGGTACGCCCCCTATCGTAGAGTTTTCTTATAGTAGCATTATGGTTGTATGGAATGTGTGTTTCTTTTTATAGATAACCTCCAGTCTGCTAGGGTATCCACCCAAGACCCTAGGGGAGTTTATCCCACAACAGAATTGCCGACTCCACTGGGGACAACACTATTGTTGTTCCTAGTTTGGGTGTATTCAAGCCAATCAGGGCTCAGCTGTCTGTTTACCTTTTGTTTCTTTGTAGTCAATGCTTGAACTGTGAGCTTTGATCAGTTTTTTCCATACTGTCTTTTGTTTTTCTTGGAAGCTTTTATATACGATGTTTTCTCTATTTACAGAGGTGTATATACGCATCCTTCCTTAAGTGAAACTGCGTATACACATTTTCTCTTAAATATTTCCGTGTATACACGCATCTGTGTGCAAACACAGTTGCATATATCTTTAATTTTTCATGATTTTTAAAATCTTTTTGTTTCTCGAAGTTTGTATGCTGGTTTGATTATGTTTGGAACAATTATTGTTCTATCACAGCCTTTAGTTTTACGACAAGCCTCTTGTTTCAAATTCTCTCTGATTGTGGAAAGGTTGGTCTTGTTTGTTGGTCTTGCAAACGTCATTTTTTTTTCTTAACCACACATGGTTTCTTGCAAGGAATCTTGGCTGCTCTATGTCTTTAGGGCAGGAAGATTGATTTCAATCTTTGTGTTGAGTTTTGTTTTGGTGACTTTTTGGTTTGCATGCCCAAACTTTATTTCTATGATCATATGCTTTTCTTGCTTTCTGAAAGTTGTTGGTTCACGCTTTCTTGAAAGTTGTCTTTTCAATCTTTTTGTTTTCATTGCCAAGCTCGTCTCGTTGCTTGTTGATTGTTAAGAGCATTTCGAAGCACTTTTTTTGTTGAGTTCTCACTTGTTTTGTGTTGCAAAATCGCAAAGTGTTGCATTGCCTATTATTCGGTCATAAAGTTTCAGTCTTGTTAGAGCATTTTTGAAAAGTCGTTTTTGTGTTGCTTTTGAAGGAAACTTTTTGAAACTTTGTTTTTCGTTCTTGAACTTTTTTTTGATTGATTTTTCCTTTTGTTGAGTGAAAGTGCCTATTTGTTTTTCTTCATCTTGTTTTTAGTGCTTAGACAAAATAAGCAACAAAAACTTATATTACATCTAAGCATTCTAAGTGGCAAATCAAAAATGGATAAACAAGCAACTTTCATTTCTTGATTTAAGAGTAGTTTTGAATTTTGCATCGACATGTACTTGTTGCATTAGGGTTAGTTTGCGCATCTCTCTAGGCATCTATAGTTTTGTTAGCTTTTGTGAGTGTGAAGTTTGAATAAAAGAAAAGAAAAAGTTGTAGCCTTATCTGAAGTTCATCTAAACCCTATAGAAATTTCTTTTCATCGAAAAACGGAAACAAGTGAATTTGCATGTAGTTTGGTTTTTATTAGTTTCTTTTGGGTCAAAACACCACTAGTTTCACTTCCGCTTATCCCATGACTTAAATAACATCCCATTAAAATCAAGCGCTAATTTAAAATATACTAGAACTTTTTATAATTGTCAAGTTAGACACACCAACAAGTTTTAAGATATTTTAGGGCCTTGGATTAGGTGAGTGGAGAGTTAACTCTCCAAGGCCATTTTAAATTGTCAAACATAAGAGTCTGAATAGTGAGTGAGAATCCAATAGCGTTAGGAAGACTAGGAAAGCTCTGAATCTAGGAATTAAGCACGAGGGTCTATAAATACAGGAAAGAGAGATACCCCCTCTCCTACTTATCCGAACTTACCTCACGACTGTTCCGCCTGGCTTTTGATACGAGTTGGTAACCTTAGTTGCTACTCCTAGGGATCTACACAGGTGGCTACAGAGGGGAATCCCGTGGCACCTGAGGTCGACGTTGTATCACTCTCAACAGTACTACTGGAGGGCACCCTTGCGAAGCTTGGGGTCTTATACCGGCGCAAGATGTTGTTAGGAGCTCAGTGTAACTTCCTCTATTACCTTCGCTGATAGGATTGGGCCGTCATTATCCCAGACTATCTTCGGAAGGCCCCTTACTTCACTTTCTCGTATTTTGGTGTCCGGTCGTAATCACCTGGAGCGGAAATACTTGGAAGTTGTTTGACTGGCTAATATCTTTAGGGACTTTATAGTGTGTGCTTTATGCTCCTATTTGGCCTAAATTTCAATTTTTTGAGTCTTTAGTTATATCTTAACAAGAAATTCAAAGTGGTTGACCAATCACCTAGACGGTCTCGAAGACTTCATGGTCTTTGACCACCAAGTTTAGAGCCTTGACCTAGAAGGCGCAGAGGTAATACTGCCAGTGGGTCTCGTCCGGTGGAAGCTGACGCATTGGGGATTGATCCTCCTCTCAGGGGCATCAACGTTCAAGATAGACCTGGCAATTACACAAAACAAGAGATAAATACTCCACTACATTCTCGAGTTCTCTTTTGGGCAGAAGATAACGTAGAGGTAGAAGAACTCTCAGAGTCATTAGCGGCTCTGAATTCTCCCGTGCCTTCTAGTCATCCATAAGTGTTACAATACGTTGGGCCTCCAACGCATCGATCATCAAGTCCAGGTCACATTACACACTTAGTATCGATGACCACTACTGGAAGCATGGCTTGCACTACAAGTGCTACGACTATGCAGACTCCAATATCTGTACAAGGGGGAAGAACTATTTCCATCCCCTCAGCTTCTTTATTCAGGTTCTAGCACATCTTTAGTTGGGTCTACCTCCATTCCTTCTATGAGTGGAAACTCCTAAACCAATGCTTTTAGTTCTGGATTTTTCCCATTTGGCATCCATTCACAAGGTATTATGTCAGTTCTGTTTAGTGCTACCACATCCATGATGGGTGGATCAACTTCATTCTAGGGTTTTCCTTTTGGAACTGGTCATATACCACATTCCAACCCAACAATTGGATCTATGCCTTTCTCTTCTTTTGGACAAAGCAACAAACTTTTTCAAGGTTGGACTAACCCTGTGGTTAGTAGTGTGGGAACTAGGAATCCATTTGTTGGCCAACAAGGGAATAGGTCATACTCCATGGTTAGTTCATTCAGAAGTATTCCTCCCCTAGCCTATGCTTGGAATCCTTATCAGGGGTTGTCAACTCCTTATAATCCTTTAGGACGAAACTTCGCTGGTTATGGAGGTTTTGCGGCCGGAGTTGGTCAAACTCCGAGTTATGCTGGATCACAATGCTTGCCTTTTGGTTCAACTGGTTCTGTTGGTTACTTCAGGCAGCCTGGTGCCTTCCAAAATCCAACCCAATCTTTACAGAGCTTTGGGGGCTCCGCCAAGTCTGGGTGGAATCCCCAAGGTCCTCCTAGGCTTCCGTTTCTAGCAACTCTGAATTTGCCAGACCTCACAAAGTTAACGAACGATCCAATAAAATGTAATCTGGCCTGGCCTCCGGTCCCAACCAAACTCCCTTCCGACATTCCAAAATTCAAAGGAAAGGACGGTGAAGACCTAGGCGACCATGTAGCCACATTCCATTTGTGGTGCTTGTCGAACTCCCTTATTGATGATTCAGTGAGGTTGAGACTTTTTCAATGCACCTTGACTGGTAATGCAGCCAAATGGTATATAGAGTTGCCAAGGGGCAGATTTACATCCTTTTCCAACTTAGCTAACATTTTCCTAAATCATTTCCAGTTACCTGTTTGTTATGATGCCAGAACCGAACTTCTGGCCACCTTTCGTCAGGACATAGCGACTCACATTTCTGACCATATTCAGGAATGGAGATGGAGAAAGAGGCTCATTAAATCTAAAATCCCTCTGGAGTACTGTCTCGAATGGTTTTTGAAATCTTTACAACCTAAGATCTCTAAGGACATCTCTATGTACGGAGTCTATTATGAGGAGCAAGCTATCTTTTGGGTCCAGCAATTAGAATTGATCTACTCTCAGTCTGGGATCCTCCACAAATACTTGCCAGATGCTCCTAGGTCGAAGCTTGACATAGCCAAGTCGAAGCCAAGTCCCCATGCTGATGGGATAGTTGGATCGATAGACACAAATGTGGTGAACTTGTTGAGCCAATTGCAACAGTTTTCATTGCAAACTGCTTCAAACAACCAAGTCACATCGTCTAATACTTCGTCTTCCCAACCCTCTTCGATTAATGTCATCTTATATGATAACCCCAAAGGAAATCAAAACTCCAATGGGAAAAAGAAAGGACAAGGTAAGAAGAAGAATCAGGATGGGAAGGTTGACACAAATAAATCCAACAATAATGTTGGTGGGGGTAGAAATGAGTCTAGAAAGAAAGTCAAGTTTCCATGCAAGTTGTGTAGTGGAGACCATTTAACTCACCTCTACCCAAAGATTCTGGATGCTCAACACTTGTTAGGGTAGAAAGGGGCTTCTAGTTGTCAAGCGGTGTTAACCAACCCTTTTCTCGAAGGGCAACAATTGCTTGCTGGCGGGAGTTCAAATCCTGGTACCTCCTCTGGTGGCAGCCAGGAAGGGGAAAAATAATTGAATGTTTTCATGATGGGTTCTAATGTCCACGTGGCTACTTGGTCACATGATTACGGTGAAGCCAAAACTTCCAAGGACAAAACTGCTCCTAGAAATACCGACCTTCATATTGAGCGACCCCCTGTTGAGACTATACCACGGATACTGAAAGGTTCCGCTAAACGCGCGACTATTAATCCTAATGCTAGGGCCATCCAGACTTATTCCATTGTGGAGGATGTGGCCCAAAGTCGATGCACCATGTCTGATTTAGAGGTTCTCCAGTCGTGTCCGGCTCAGCGAAGTGCTTTACTCTCGACAATTAGGGCAGTTGATCCAACCAACTCTTTAGTGCTCACTTTTGACATGTTAAATGTCAAAAAGTGACTCCATCATCACATGGCTTTTTAGATAAAGTCTACATACCGAAATATTAACATTTTTTGCACCGTTATTGATGAAGGGGCTTCCACGTGCATCATGTCAATGTCATGTTGGAAGGCCATTGGATCTCCTTCGGTTGTTCCTTCACCTACCCTCCTGACTGTGTTTGATGGCCATTCTCACAAGCTGCATGGGATTATCCTGGCCTTTCCTATATGTCTTGGAGGAAAGGTCATCAATATTGAAGTAGAGGTCATAGATGCTAACCTAGACTATAATCTCCTCTTAGGAAGGAACTGGGTATGCGAGATGGATGTCGTCATTTCGAATTTGTTTCGTGTCATCTGCTTTCCTCATGAAGGGAAAATTGTTAAGGTTGATCAATTGGATTATTGTCTAGTTGATCCTCAAGCAACTTTTGACTCTACTGCCCCCTTAGTGGATAACCCTCGCCCACCTACTGAGAATCTAGGAGTTGGGATGTATTCCTCATTGATGGGTACCTTTGATTTTCCCTCTCCTATCACTATAATCAATGTCGTTTCATCATCTAAGGAGTCCTCCCAAGAATATTTCTTCAGAACTCATTATTTTTCAGACCCTTGGACCTTGCCTTCATCTACGACCACATTAACTGAAGGACAAGTTAATGGAATGGCATTCCCTATGTCTGCGGTTGAGCTTAGATATCGGTCTATTGTTAACTCTCGAGACAACCATTCTACTCCTTTTTCCAAAGAGGAGCTAGATGGTCATGTGGCCCTGGCTTGCGACTTTGATTCCACCTCCGCCTTGGACTGCTTAGATACGGTTTTACCTTCTGAAGAAGCAATCCTCGAAGTGATTATGGGTGTAGATCGGCCTTGGGAAGACTTACACCATCGTTCATATTTCCTTCCTCCATTGCAGGAAGTGGAATCTAGGTTCTCCAAGCTACTCACTAGTGATGTTTGTAAGATGTCAAATCCTTTGGCTCCAGCACACTTTCATGTTGAAGGTAATATGTCGGTGATTTTGGAAATGATATCTATAAACATCTCTAGGGACCCTAACGTGATCAAGAATCTCTTCATCAGAATTGAATGTTCCCCTAAAGAAGTTCAAATTTACACTGACCTTTTCAAGGAATTTTGAGATGTATTTGCTTGGTCTTATGAAGAAATGCCTGGCATCGATCCTTCTATAGTTCAACATGAGATCAAGACGTCTGAAAACGCCAAGCCGGTTCGTCAAAGGCTTCGATCGGTTAATCCTAGGAAAGCGAAAACCATTAAGGTTGAGGTAGAGAAGCTACTTAAGGTAGGTTTTATATACCCTGTTCCTCTTACTGACTGAGTTTCTAATCCAGTCCCTATGCATAGAAAGCAAGGAATAATCCGAGTATGCATCAACTTTAGGGACCTAAATAAGGCTTGTTCAAAAGATAATTATCCCATGCCATTCACTGATCATATTATTGACGAGTGTGCAGGTAATGAGATTTTTTCCTTTATGGACAGTTTTTCAAGTTATAATCAAATTTCTATCTGTCCTGAGGATCAACATAAGATGGCTTTTATATGTCCCTAGGGTACTTTTGCATATAGAAAGATGATGTTTGGTCTAAAAAATGCTGGAGCTACTTTCCAGCGGGCCATATCATATGCTTTTCACGACATCAAACATATCATCGAAGAATAATTGGACGATCTCGCTGCTCGTTCTCGAAAGAGAACTGATCACCCCAGTCACCTTCAAATGGTTTTTGAGTCATGTCGTTTTTATAAAATCCGGTTGAATCCCAACAAGTGCGTTTTTTGTTGTTTCATCTGGTTGGATGTTAGGGTTCATCATGTCAAATGAAGGGATTAGGGTTGATCCCTTCAAGGTGGAAGCAATAGTCCAGTTGCCTCCCTATCCTCCATTCAACAACTTCAAACTCTTCAAGGGAAGATTAATTTCTTAAGACGATTTATAGCGAACTATGCCGAGATCACTAAAGGGTTTATCTGTTTGCTTTGCAAAGGGGTTCCATTTGTGTGGGATGACTTTGCACAGTGGTCGTTTGATGCTTTGAAAAAGGCATTAGTCTCTGCCCCACTTTTGAGTCCACCGGATTATGGTAGGGACTTCCCTTTATATCTCACTACAGTAGAATCAACCATTGGTATGGTTCTCGTTTAGGAAGACGATGCTCTCACAGAGCATGTGATTTACTATTTGAGCCAAGGCTTGATAGGTACTAAAATTCGCTACTCTCCGGTTGAGAAGTTGGCCTTCGCAGCTGTCCACGCTGTCCAGTGGTTCCGTCATTATATTTTGCTATGCAAAATTTTTTTCTTGGCAGCAGTCAATCCATTTCAGTTTGTCCTCAGTAGGCAAGTGATTGGGGGAAAATATAATCAATGGATTGTCATTTTACAGGAATTTGATCTCTAGTTCTTGTCCGCCAAAGCCAAGAAACCTATGGTTTTGGCTGAGCTAATTTCCAACCTGCCTTGTGGAGAGGACAGTGTTCACGAGGAAAGTTTTCCCGATGAACATTTATTCCTCATCTCTTCACTCGACCCTTGGTATGGAGATATCATTGTTTATCTCTAGACTGCGAAGTTTCCCTCTACTTTTTCTGAGGATGAACGTTGCAAATTACGTCACCTCGCTAAAAATTATGTTATCATTGGTGATACATTATATCTTCAGGGGGTTGATTCAATCCTTCGGCACTGTTTAACCTTAGAGGAGGCAGAGTCAATGCTAAATGACTGCCACAGTGGAGGTTGTGGTGGTCATTTATCAGGGCTTGCTACAGCTCAACGTATCTTTCGTGCCGGTTATTGTTGGCCTTCGCTCTTCAAAGGTTGTGTTGAAGCAGTCAAATGCTATCACCTGTGCCAAGTTTATACTCGGAAGATGCGCGCACATCCAACTCCTCTTTTTCCCGTTGTCACTGTTGGTCCCTTTACTAAGTGGGGTATTGATTTTATGACTTCTAATCCACCTTCAGCAGCGAATCACAAGTATATTATCGTGGCCATAGCCTACTTCACGAAGTGGGATGAGGCCATGCCCACTTATAAAAATGATAGTGAGACAGCAACATTATTCCTTTTTAATCATATTATCTCAAGGTTCGGTATCCCGAGAGAGATTGTCACTGACCATGGCAGTCATTTCCAGAATCAACTAATGTCCGAATTGGCTCTCAAATTAGCTTTTCGGCAGGAACATTTGTCTCCTTATTATCTTCAGGCCAATGGACAGGTTGAGATAGTAAACAAAACTCTTAAGATGATCCTGCAAAGGACAATTGACAAGAATCGATCCAATTGGCATCTTATGTTGTATCTGGCTCTATGGGCATACCGAATGTCCGTCAAGACTACTACTAGTTTTACACCTTTTCAGTTAGTTTATTGGCTCCAATCTATCTTTCCTGACGAATGTGAAATTGCATCTCCTAAGTTAGCTATTGAGCTCCTTCCAGAGACCTCTAGTCTCGAAGAGCACCTCCTTCAGTTGGAACATCTCGATGAGCAGCGTCGAGATGCAGCCACAGTAAATGAGGCTCATAAGAGAAGGGTTAAGACCCAGTATGATAAAGATGTCCGTCCTCGTGTCTTTTTTGAAGGTGACCTCCTCTTGGTCTACGACCAAGATAAGGACACCCTAGGGCAAGAAAATTCAAACCTATGTGGTACGGTCCCTTCATAATTAAATGAGTATTAACAAAAGGGTCATATGAGTTAATCGATTTCAAAGGAAACAAATTGGTGGAGCCTCAAAATGGGCTCTACCTTAAGAAGTACTTTGCTTAAGTAGCGGCTAGCCAATGGCTTCTTTGTACATTATGTATAATTGTACATTTTTTATTGAGAGTTTTTGATATCAACACTTTTTGGTCTGCTTTGGCAGGTGTTGATGGATGACTTGATCTATTTTGGATTCGCCGATGGTGCTAGTCGGCACACTCAGAATCTTGCTTCCACAACTTGGGTACTTTACTATCCAACTGGTCAATTAATGGTATCAAGGGGAGTGTGCATTGGTCCTGCTTCAAACAATATGGTTGAGTATACTGGCGTCATTAATTTGCTATCCAAGGAAATTTCTCACGAAATTGACTCATTGGTAGTTTATCTTGATTCACAATTGATCGTGTCACAATTAAATAACATTTATAGGGTAAGGGATCCATGTTTATATCGCCAGTATTTAAGGGTGAGGTTGTTGCAAAGATCATTTACTTATATTAATTATTTGCATATTCCAGGATCTCATAATTAGTTAGCTGATTCTATCGCTAATCAAGCATTAGCTGGCACATCAATCATTCATCACAATAAATTAAGAATAAAAAAGTCAACTGTATATATATATCATAAAGCATCTTGAGTGTACATAAGTCTGTTAAAAAAATATACAAAATTGGGACTCAAATGCCCATAATCATGTCCACTATATCTAATTCCCCAGCTCAGGATGAGTGGCTAAGTAGGCAACTATTGCATTGGCCAAGGGCCTAAAAGTGCGGACCCAGTCTCCTGGCATGCCAACCACGTGACGTTGCATCTCTATAGGAAGGTCCTCTACCGCTACCATCGGGAGTCAGTGAGTCAATCTCACCAAGTGCCGTTGAACTGTGTGTAGAGTCCGCTCCATGTCTGTAACCGCCTCTTCGGCCCCTTGGCTGTGACATTTGTGCCGTGGGAACTCATCTGGTCCTACTGGCCCAATATTTGGAACATGATCATCATATTAGTCATTTGAATCCTATCAAAAACATTTTCAAAGTTCATTATTATATTTTAAAAATCAAAAAAATCATAACATCAAAAATCACTTACCAATGTCACCCCATGCTGCGGTCGGTGGTAATGCTAGATCGGGATCTCCTTGGAAATCCAACCCGACATGGGGATAGTCATCAATGGTGATGATCTGTTGATCCCACCAAGAAAAGAAGTCGTTGTCAAAAGCAGTCCGTGGGACCTCCCCACCTCCCAGTCATTTCATCATGTTAGCCCACCTGCCTATCCGTGGATCTTGTGGGGTGCTGATTCAAACCGCTACTCTGGGACGAAGTGTCGGGACTCTCTCGAAAAAGAAAGAACACAAGATAGTCCCATAACTGAATTTTTTGGTCTGTCCTCTCTTGATAGAAGTGAGTTGGCTTTTCATACTAGCTAGAAGAGGAGTACACAAATCAAACAGAGTGGTGAGACAGTTAACTGCCACGTTCATGGTTAGCCGTGATGCCTGGTGCAGAGAAGCTGATCTGTTTACTCGAGCTATGGTGAACAAGATTATCCTCAATGATAGACTCGCCACATGTGTGATGGAAATCTGACTTCCAACTTTCTTCGGATGTCCCAGGCAATATATCTGTACGTAGTCCTCGATTGAGAGGCTGCTCCATGTTCTGCCCCAGGCTTGTACTACCTCTCCCCTTCGGGAAAGGCCTATGATGAAGTAGATATCTTCCACTTCTATCCTGAGTGGCATCTGGTCAATCATAAAAGCATCGTCTTCGACGTTCCAATAATCAAGAAGCATCTCGAGCAGACGTGTGTTTGCTTTCATATTTGGCAATTTGAAGAACTTTAGCAAACCACATCCTCGCAATGCATCCAAAGCCTCAGGATTGTTCATAACTTCATCATCTACCGCGGTATGCTCTCTTTCTCGCCAAGTGACTGGCATCCTGAAAGAAAAATGATTTTCAACCATTATTTTTTCTGTTTGAAATGTCCGCGGCATATATGCAGGTCCCTTTACACACAGTCACATGTAGGGCCCGTGTGTACGTGGGTTTCATATTACCAACCTGTGTATATGCCGCGGAGGAATTTTTTGCAAAAACCCAATGGTAAAACATTAATTAAAAATTCTTAAAATAGTCACAATCAATTACAAGATAAGAATAAGAGTTACCTGGAGACTTTGTAAGAATCTAAATGGTTGAATTTTGGGTATGGGAAGTTTGCTCCTTTTGCTCCACTTTTCTTCTCTCAAACTCAAATGGTGAAAATGGTGAGTCCAAAAACTCTTTTATAAGCTTTGAAAATGTCAATTTCTTTTCAAGACTTGATTTTGTTTGGTCTCCGATAACTTTTAACTTGGGAGCTTGGAATGTTGAGAATGGTTTGATTTTTAGGACATTTTGGACGTTTTCGACAGTTTCGAGATGGTTCCATGACTGTTGAACCATCATGGCAGGTATCAGTTTCTCACTGGCATATAGGTTAGGGAAGCCATTTGTCCATTGCATTATAAATACTAGACTCCATCTTTCGATACACTTTCCATAGGGTCGATCCCATCATGTTATGGTTCGTAAACCATCTTCACTTGTCGATTCTTTAAGTCATGACACAATGGTAGAGCCATCCTTTACATGGGCATCCTAGTTAGCACCCCACTGACATTTTTTGCCCATGCTGCTCTGATTTGAGTAGGCTCGGGAGTCCTCTGTAGCCCCGCCATGACTTATACGATGAAGACTCATTCTTCTTTGCTTCTTCGTTTCGTTCTGACGTTATACCCTAGAGGCTCCTTTGTGTTGAGTTGTACTACTGCATTGCATTTGGACTGTTTGCACCTTTTGGCCTTAAGCCAACTTCACTTGGACTCGTGTTTAAGCCAACTTTTGACCATGATGACTACAAAATCAAACTTGCATACCTTTGGCTTCTACAACTTGACACACCTTGACCTGTGGAAGGAACATACCTTTGAGTGTCTTTGACTAGTTTCGCCTCCCTGCATTGAGCATAGGAATGTTGCAATCCCAGGAACTAGATTATCTGCTTTGCTGACACTCGTTCTTTCCATTGTACCATAGCATTCTTTTATTCTTTTTCCAACTTAAAATAAAAATACCAAAAAAATTATATATTCCAAAAAGAGCGGGAACGGGACAGTATCTTCATTTATTGTTGGTAGCTAGAGTTAGGCGTGTCACCCTTGAACAAAGCACTCATAGCAAAGTCTCCTCTGTTTGGGTGGGATTTAGTTTGACTTAGGTATGCCTTAACCTTGTTAATGAGTCAGTTCTCCCCCAATTGGTTATCTCTTCCAATCATATGGAGGGTTCGTTTGTGCCTCCTACACAATGAGCTTATACAAAGTCATCATATGTTGCCACATAGTAACATTGAGTCGTGCTTTTGTTCAAGGGAAGTTAGCCTGAGTCGGCCTCTCTGTGGTGTCTCTTGACTTATTTTCAGTTGGCCATCCCTGGTTGTTAGTACTATGTTTATCATCACATCAGTTATATTGGTCCTTTACTCATGCCGGTTTGAGAAGGTCTCCATTGACTTCTTGCTGGAGGGTCTTGTCCTTATCAACGATGACATCTTGCTCTGAGGACACGCCTAGAGCTGCACCCTGGCCATATTTTCATTATTGATAGGTCACCGTGTGCTCAGCATCGATCAGTATCATGGGTCTTTGACTGGGTGGTTTCCCTTATGTTCGACATCAGCTTACATGATCACACATTGGGATTCATGCAGTACCTTGGTTTCCATTTGACCTTATTGGTGGATACCTCACCTGTGTGTCAGCTTTCATTATTCGCTGGTTCAGAGGGTTTCTGCCATGCGCTAGCCATATCTTGTGTACGCCGGAAACGTACTTCGGTCTGGTTACTACATCTTTTTCATTCGATTCCTTCCACATTATTGGCCTATGGGTTAGATTCACACTAGATTGATGGAGGATGCCTTAATGCCTTCCTTCTAGTGGATATTTCCCTATTGACTTCGACTCATCGCTCTGAGGCAAAGATCTAGAGTCCATTTTGCAGTACCTTGGGGTTTGCAGTCATTAGTGGTAGATCCTTCACTATCGATAGTGGGAAACCATCATTGTCTCCTGATCGATAGATTCTTACAGGTGTTCGAATCCATTTCATCTATTCACACTTGTTGGATTGTACTGGGTACCTTGACACTCATTATCATTATCAGTGAGTAGTCTCACGTTTGTTAACAGTATACATCAATGACCGGTAATCAAACGATTTCTCACATGGTCGACTTCAAATCATTTATTCCCATGCTGTAGAAATGTACCATGGTGGTCGGTGAAGACCTCAGGTTGTATGAACATTCATTGGTTCACTTGACAATTGCTCCTATTGCTGCTAGTTGATACCACTTCACCTTATATGTTGCAGTCATTCATGGCGACATTTTATATGCTGGCACCTGAGTTTGCAGTGTAGTACCATCTTATTCCATCATGTTCATTTGGTACTTTTTGAGATCAGTCTTTGATATTAGTGATCTTCTTCATCCTTCAGCATCATTGACATTCTTATATGTGACATTCAGTCATGCACTTGTTCGATCATGATCAGATGACCCATTATGTATTTTCCAGTCATTTATACTTGTATACTTAGTGGATCCGCTTGTACTTGATATGTAGACATGCTATACCTTCTTTGAGCATGCGTATGCCCACCTCAGATAGTGTTTCTTTCTGATATCATTTTGTGGCTTGGCAGGCTGAATTCTGGTGTAGTCCTTCTCAGTTTTCGACAGATTTCCTTTCCATGAACTTGCTTAATACATTTCAGCCATCATGTACCCCTTCTGACCTCATATATTAGGGGGCATTTGTTATAGCTCCAAATCTCACTCTTGTGGTTTGTGATGCTGCACTCATGGCCTAGGGAAACCCCTCCTTCTAGACCTGGTCCCAAATTTAAAAACAAATGTTTTATTCCCTATACGCGACATTGTCCTGAGCTAAACACATGTATATGCGGGTTTGTGTATACCCAACCCGCATATATGTCTTAAAACACTTAAAAAAATATAAATCTCCTTAATTTCGGGCGGATATCACGGGTTTTACTTGTTGATTACCTATTAGTGCCCGTGGCCCAACCTTTCCCAACAAATTCCCAACTGAAAAACTACTTTGGGAGAAGTATAAAAAGGCTTTGATGGGATGCCAAAGGGAAGAGAGAAGAGAGATAAAGATTATTATGCTGAGATTTCCCTGACTAGGTCTGAAGATCCTAGTGCCTCCTGCACTTCCCCCATTCTACAAGAAACCCTTGTTTCCTTGTGTGTGTTGATGTTTTCATACAACTTGAGATATCATGGAGTAGGTCATCGAAAGAGTTTGTTAAAGGCTTGAAACTGGACAAATTTGGGAGATGGTTCCACTTGGAGCCTGCGAAAGGATGAATCGGGTGAAATTATTCCTTTCTATACTTTATTTGGCTATAATAAAAGAAACACATGTCTTTGTTCTTGATATAGATCTTTTTCATGTTTATGATATTCATGTTATGATTCATATGTGAATGGTTGTTTAATTGCATAACTAACTACCTTTCCGTATAATATGAAGATGGTTTCTTTGTGATGTTTAGTCCATATACTACTGTACTTTCTTGAATTGATTGTTTTGCAAGTCAAAGGAGCAAAAGGAACTCCAAGAAGGGTTTGGACCCTGGGAGGCTCTTCCCAAACGTAGGACCTGAGGTATGCCCCCTATCGTACAGTTTTCTTATATTAGCATTATGGTTGTATGGATGTGTGTTTCTTCGTATAGATAACCTCCAGTTTTCTAGGGTATCCACCCAAGACCCTAGGGGATTTTATCCCACAACACACCCTTCAGTGATAAAAATTTTTAGGACACACCAGTGGCTACGATTATTCGAGTTGTGGAAAGGGTATGATGATGACATTTCATTTGAATTTTCCATGTACCTAAACTCACAAAAAGAAGATAGTTCCACCACTGTGGTGAGGGGGTTATCTATCTCACTCGACCTTGAACTAATTAGCATAGTGACAATTGTACCTATAGGGATCAAATGGGGAAAAGAAGAAAAACCGCTAGTGCCACTGCTAAAAAAAATATTCATTGGCAATGAAAAGCCTGTCGAGGACAAAAATGGAGTTAGGAAGGAACACCTACCTTATCCTTGGGATGTGGTGGCCCACCATATCCTGAAATACATCTCTTTTGATGGAATTTTGAGTGTGTTCTATGCCTACCATTTTAGATTACTTCAAGAGCTCATATTTCAAGAGCAATGCCTCTAGCTCAAAGACATACTACGTCATACTTACTCCTACAGTCCATTAGGGACATGAGTCAAAAAGCAAGAGAGGGAAAACACTAACACCTGGGCCACCATTTCCTTATTAAACTTATAATGGTGGATGCCTTGAACAACTTGGGAATCCTTATCATTTCATCAAAATTCATAGACATGGATAGAGAGGCCTTCATTGAACCATAAACCCTTGCACTAGGTGAGACCCCAACCACTAGTGTTGGAGGAAGAGAGGGAAAAATAGAGGAAGAGGAAGAAAGGGCAGGGATAGGAGAGGAAGAAGCAGTAAGGTCGGAAGAAGAGGAAAGAGGAGTAGATGTAGAAAGAATGGGGGAATACCTAGAGGTAGAGGTAGGAAAAGAGAAAGATGAAGAGGAAGAGGGGGAGAAATATGAAAAATCAAGTATTGAGAAGACTATTGAACATGAAGAAACATATATCTCCAAAGTAAGAAAGTCTGTCTGTAGGAGCCACTAAAAAAGAGGTAGATGAAAATTTAGCGACCCTGAGAACCCCAATAAAACCTCAATGGAATAGATAAAGGAAACCCCCCATGCTTTAATACCAGGAAAATCACCAAGATCAAGAAAGGGTGCAAAAAACTAGCACAAAGGTCCCTATCACAATTTAAGAGTCCCCAAGAAAGAAAGAGGAGGTGGGACCCAATGAAAGAAAAATTCAAGAGGTCACCTCTCCAAAACCCATAACAAAGAGTCCTATAGCATATGTAAGGAGGACCACTACCATATCAAACTCCTTCAAACAACCCAAGACACCTACCACCCTCCAACAAGAAGAAAAGGGTTAAAAGAGAGAAAAGTATGTTATAGGAAAAATAGAGTGTGTTATAAGAGGAGAAGAGGATGGTACCCGAGGAGAAGAATGAGCAATAGAAAGGGAAGAATGTGACACAAAAACTACAAGAGGTAGTGGCTTCCCAAAAAAATTTGAGATGGACTTCCCATACCTCTAGGAGCCTAGTCCACAACCTTTCCTAAGCTCTTATAATAAATTCATTGAAAGAAGGTGAATTATTCCCCAAAAATTTGTAGTCCTACTTTTACTTCAGATGATTTGAATGCAGGATCTCAGAGTACAGAGTAAGGATATATTGTAGGAGGTTTTCCACCTTCTTAACTCCCTAAATCAGCCAAAATCATCACACTCGCTCTCATTATCTTAAGGTCATTGGTAGCCAAGCAAGTGCAGTTAACAAAGATCAAGATCCACCCTTATCGAGTTTTGGGAGAAAACACTCCTATGTTTTAGGGAGTTGTTAGTAGTTATAGTCCTGTATAAATAAAAATGAAAAATATATCGTTAGGAATCAAAATTTGTTTTCAACTAGGAATCTATCGAGCTTAAGCACTTCATACTGTTATTTTTCACTAGTTATGTGATGTATTTGAAATTTATGCAATGAAAATGAGAAACTTATTATTAGTTATTCATTGATTTATTTCTACTCGGATGAGTCTCTTGGGTTTGGGCCCAAGCCTAGTAGCTTAGGTCCCTCTTATGCATTGATATTTATTTTTACATTAGATTTCTTATTAGTCTTCTGCATTTCATTAGAAAATAACCCCTCAAAATCTTGTGATTGCAAGTTCTATCTCATATTTCCCATGGGAACATGAATGAAATGATCTATAATCACAGTCCAAAAATATTATGTTTATGATTTCTTGGAAGGAGGTTTATGTTAATAATATTCCTTTGAAATGTTCTTATAGCTTAGGAATTTATTTATTGACTCTATCAGAGTTTTTAACACAGATTAGATGACCCCAACTCATCTTTTCCACTATTACTTGTTTCATTTTGTCAATGATAAAATAGTATGTGCATGTGATTTTGCATGATTATTTGGATATGTAGGAAAGGGGGATTCCACCATCTCCATATTGGACTTATTCATCCTCTTTGATGAATCCCAAACTCTGTTCTTAATCTTATTCCCTTAGGTCACTGTAAGCAACTCTCCTAGTTCAAAACAACCCTTCCAAAGGTGTTGAGCTTGGCTAGGGGTCTTGGTCACCTTTCATCGATATACCCCAACGTCCATCCACCTTACCATCCCTTGATGTCATCATTCCTACCTGCTAACCCTTCTCAACAACATTTCTGTAGCATTACATGCCTTCCTGTAGCAATACAATGCACCTGTAGCAGCTTGTTTCACCATCTTTTTTGACCTATAATGCAATTTTGACTTAGTTTAGAAGTATGTTGACCCCCAACTATGACTCCATGATCAAGGGCATCATCTAGGCCATTCCAACCATCCTTTTCCTTCACCGTAAAATAGAATAACATTCGTCTCTTTATCAAAGATTTAGCACAAATAGAACATTGATTTATATGCAAGTGTAAGCTAGATAGATGATGCATGAAATATTGAGTTATGATTTGATATGTTAGTTTTCCTCTCTGCAAGTGGATTTGGTAGCTAGATGGTTGATTGCAAGATAATGTAGTTCTCTTTCTGCAAGTTGTGTAGCTCTTGTCTTTTCATGGATTGATTCAATAACATTTGCATGTTAATAGCATTCAGAAGCTGATGTTTAAAAAAACATTTTCCTTTCTGCCAATAGAGCTAGTTCTGAATTGCACCTTCATTTGTTAGTTTTCTTCTAATTTAGTAGAAGGAGTGGTCTTTGATCAATATTGAAAAATGTCCTAGTTGAGGGTAGCATGTGTAGAATCCCGTCTACTGTGTATATAGCACTGTCACCTCTAAGTTTGTATGAACCCCAAGTTGATAAATAGAGTTGAGGATCCCTTGGGACATGTAACACTCTTGGTGCAATACCAAGGTGCATCACTTTTTGGCGTCATTGTCGGGGAGGTTCCTTGGTAGATGTTATTTATTCTTAAGCATTATTTCTCTTTTGCATTAAGTTTTAAGAAAATCACATAAAAGAAGAAAAAAATTATTTCATGCCTCGTATGAATAGATATACTGAAGGAAAATTCTTACCAAACACCTCCAGACCCTAAAACAACTAACCTTCACTCTTCTTTGGTGACTGTAACCTTCCCCTTTGACTACATGGGAGTTACAATACCCTTTAGGTGAGAAACATAAGATATTTGAAGAACTAATTCGGTAAGAAGAAGAAACCATTTCACCTACCCAAACCACGACTGAAAAGAGGAAAAATGAAGATTTCCCTATCAGAGAGACTAATGGAGAGGCTAGAATGAAGAATACAAACCTTACTACACTTCCACACATTCATGGCTTAACCTATGAGAATCCTGATAACTTTATGTTTGAATTTTATCTTTTCTATTGGACCTATGACTATGCATATGATGACCAGAACCTGAATTTATTGCCATTTACCCTTAAGGATGCAACCTTGTGCTGGTTTATGGGTGTGCCTAGGGATAACATCACTACTTGAGGTAAAATTTAACAAGCCTTTAATGAAAGTACAAGGACTATTTTAGGTCCAATGAAACCAACGAATAAATATTTAGAATGAACCTTAGACTTGATGAATCCCTAGAGGAATATGAGTAGAGATTTCAACTCAGTTATAGGAGGGCCTGATGCACCATTGATCCTCAATCACTCAAGCTAGTTCTTCTCTGAGGGATTAGGGATGACGTGTTGAAAACATCAATATGATTTTTGGGTGAGACATATATTAGTTATCCTATGAAGACATCAAATCAGTGTTCAAAACTCACTCTACGGCTGCTAGGAAGAAGGGTAGGGCTATTGAACACTTGGTCAATTCTTCTCCTTCCACAAAATCCATAAAGAATGAGATTGGGAACATGTTGGGGGACTTTAGAAGTGAAATTTTTCACACTGTTGCTTTCCAAATGGATACCATGTAGATAAAAAAGGATACAAGAGGAAGAAAAGAGAGTCTTAGCTATTTTTTTCCTTGAATTCTCTAGAAAGCATCCTAGAAATGAATTCCCCTTAAATATCATAAAGGTTTGCTCAACCTGTGGGGAAAACCATGCCATGAATAAATTTCCTTCTTTTCCTGGTTCAAAAGTTGTGTACTAAGGGGCAGAATATGGGGTTGAGAAAATTCGCTTTATAAATCAAAGGAGGCCTCAAGGACCTCCACCATACTAGTAAGGCATGCAACATGCATCTTAATCTTATTAATATCCCAACCAAAATGCACCCTTGCAAACTCAGTACTCTTCCACTTATCGATCATGGTCCACACCTCCTTCTTTGCCTTATGCTCCCCGATATCATCGCCAACCTATCAGTCAACCATTTCAACCATATGCTTCTCAACCTCCTCAATGGAATAAACCATCACAAGGGTGCAGCCTCAAATCAACCAACCTCTTGCTTTACTACCTCCACCTCTACCCCAAACACAATTCTCTCATCATGATCCAAAAAAGAAACCTCAGATGCCTACTTAACCCAGTTCAAACCCAAATAGCATGCAAGCACAATAGTTCTATAGTGGAGAGACATCTCACCTTGCCTATGTTGTGGAGATTCAAGAAATCAACCTTAGGTCTCGAAGAATTATTCCAGATAACTAAAATCCACCTTCACCTAAAGAACTTGAAGAGGAAAAGGAAGAGAATAAACCTCAAGTAAATCCACCTCCTTTTCTTGAGAAATTAGTCCATCCTAACTAGCACACCCCATACGAGACTAAATTTCTAGGAGAATTGAAAAAATTGTGTTAAAATACCCCTCCTTCAAGCTATTGAGAATGTTCCCATCTATAATAATCTTATCAAGGATAAATGTTTCAAACACCCTTGGAGGAGAAAAAGAGACACCCATACCATCTATTGTATTGGTGAATTACTTGATTTGATGTTAGGGAGAGTGATTTGTCCAAATATTTAGACCATAGAAGTCCAGTAGTAGATGTGAACATTAATGGAATCATTGTACATCATACCTTCATTGATATTGGGGCTTCCATCAATGTCATGACAATAGAAACCATGCTAAAACTAAACCTCCAAGGAGCCTTAAGAAAGACCACTAAAGTACTGCAACTTGTAGATAGATCCACAATGGCTCATGTGGGAGTTGTTGAGGATGTAATGGTACCCGTTGACTCTTGGGAGTATCCTAATGGCTTCTTGGTTCTCCAGCCAAAAACCGAATTCAATGGTTATCCTCTAATCTTGGGAAGGTTGTGGTTAGACACTGTTGATGCTTACATTAGTTTGAGGGTTGAGAACAACACCATTAAAAATGGGAATTTGATGAAACAATTGGTATTGTACCCTCCTGCTCGACCATCAATTGAGCATGACTTACCCTTGTGTCTAGAAGAGGAGGAGGAAGATAAAGTGTATCATGCAACATATCATCTAATATGTACCCTAGATGTTAATATAGGAGGGGGGAACTTGATGAATATGAACTCATTTACCATATCCTCCAAAATGATCCCCCCAATACTGTGCCTCTAAATGATCTTGTGAAAGGTTCTGAGAGTATTCCATGGAATGAATTATGCCTAGTTGAACCAAGTCTTGCCAATGTCAAATTTATGGAATTTCATTCATCTATAACCTTTGATATTAACCATTCTATCTCATCCATCTAAGAAAATCAGTTGTGCAAGATGTTGAGAGAACACTTAGATGCCTTTTCTTAGAACTATAAAGAAATGAAGGGGGTGCATCTCTAAACTTTTACTCATCACATCTACATGAAATAGGGATGGAAACCTATGTGCCAATGTTAGAGGAGAGTGAAACCAGTCCTCAACGACATATTAAACGATGAATTGTAAAAGTTGCTAGATGTCAGGTTCATATACCCCATCTCAGATAGTTAATTGGTGTCCCCTCTAGTTTTGGTCCCAAACAAGAATGGGAAGTGGAGGATCTATGTGGATTATAGAGAACTGGACAAATCCACCAAGAAACACCATATCCATTGTCCTTTCATTGATCAAGTTTTAGATGATCTTATAGGGAAGAAGTTATTATCTTTCCTAGATGGATTGAGTGGTTACAATCAGATCCAGAGAGACCTAAGGATCAGGACAAAACTACATTCATATTCCCTTGGGGTACCTATTCTTATAAGGTCATGCATTTTAGTCTATGCAATTCCACTGCCACTTTTCATAGGGCAGGTCTGAGCATCTTTGCTGAGTTATTCCATGACTTTATGGAGTTATAAATGCATGATCTCACTCACCATGGGTGTAACAACCTGGAGGCTCTCTCTAACCTGGGAAAAGTCTTGAGGAAATGCATTGAAATGAACCTATAGCTTAGTTATGAGAAATGTGAATTCTTAATGAATGTAGGGACTGCCATTCACCATTAAATGTCTTAGGAGAGAATACAGGTGGACCTAGATAATATTGTCATCATCAAAATGGTCACTAGTCCTCAAAATCGGAGGGATGTTAAAGGTTTCTTGGGCTTAGATAGATATTATAGGAGGTTTATCAAGGAATATAGTAAAATGGCTTCACCATTGTTTGGATTTCTTGCCAAGGATTCAAAATTCTATTGGAAAAATAGTTGCGAAGTGGACCTTGAGTTTTTCAAAGAGAAATTAACCATTCCACCCATACTTAGGGGCCCAAATTCAGCTTTGGCTTTCCATATCCATGCTGATGCATCCAAAAATGTTGTCGGGGTATCCTTTAGAAAAATAGATGGTAAGCTACCCTATGCCATTTATTCCATTAGAAAAAATATGTCTAAGGCTGAACTGAACTACATTGTAACTAAGAAATAACTCTTAGCTGTTGTACACTCCTTAAACAAATTTAGACACTACATCACTAGATACCAAAATTTTATGCATACTAACTATGCATCTATTAAATATTTTATTAATAAGCCTGATGTGAATGCTAAAATCATTAGATGGTTTCTATTGTTAAAATAGTTTGATTTAGCTATCATTAACAATTCAAGAAAATAAAATGTAGTTGTAGATTTTTTTTGTCTAGACTTACTTTCCTTGCAGATGATGAAGGGATGGTTGAGCATCAACTTCCAAATGAGTACCTATTTTATATTTTAGTTCTCTCTCCATGGTTTTCTAACATATCCAACTACCTAGTTTCTACAAAATTTCCCCCAAATTTGTCATCTAGGGAGAAAGAATAATGGTAAGGAAAAACACCTCTTTCATTGGGATTGGGGCCAATCTCTTCAAGTTGGGACCAGATCAGATCTTAAGGAGACGTTTCAGGGAAGAAGAAGTCTTTGAAATTATCTTGGCCTTTCATGATGGGCCCTGTGCAGGTCATTTCCCTACCAAGAGAACAACTTTCAAAACTCTACAAGCTGGCTATTATTGGCCCACTCTCCAGCAAGATGCACTATGGTATACCAATAGATGTGATCACTGCCAAAGGATGGGAGAACCCATACCTAGGGATGAAATTTCTCTACAACCCCAGGTGGCCTTAGAGCCATTTGACAAGTGGGGCCTTGATTTCATTGGGCCAATTGATCCACCATCAGGGTAGAAAAAGTACATCATTATGTGCATTGATTACTTGAAAAAATAGGCCGAGACAAAGGCTGTCAAGGAAAGAATAGAGGAGAAAGTGATTTAGCTCTTAATGGAAATGTCTTCTACAAATGTGGGTACCCCATGGAGATAGTCATTGATGAGGGAGCTCAATTCACATCACATCCAATAAAGAATCATATAAGGTAATATCATATCAAACACAAAACATCTATTCCTTATCACCCTCAGGAAAATGGGAAATTAGAGGTTACAAATAAAGCATTGGAGAGCATCCTCATAAAGGTTTTGAGAAACAATAGGAGATATTGGGTAGACATATTAGTGGAGGCCACTTGGGCCTATAACACCACTTGTAAGACAACTAATAGGTTCACTACATATGATCTGGTTTATGGAAATAAATCTTAGATTTCTATTGAGATTGAGTATAATACTTTGATAATTGCAGCCCAAATGGACTTAGATGTCAACAAATCACAACAAGAGAGGTTGTTGCAATTGAACAATTTCAATGAGTTCAGAATTTAGGCCCTCCTACACATTGAAGTTATATAATTCCAAACAAAGGTCTAGTATGCTTGGCATATCAAGGACAAGGTTTTTCAAGAAGGGGATTGGACATTATTATATTAAATTTATGACAAGATGGTTAGGCCCATAGCTGATAGAAAAATGTCATGAAAATGGAGTTGTTTCAAATTAGGACCATTGATGAGGAAGGGATTCCCTTTCTTGCCAACGGCTATAGGTTGAGGAATAATTCATTAATACAAACAATAGAGAAGTAAGTGTGATTAGTAGTGTCATAGCTTCCAGTGCACAACATCTCTAGACACTTTTTTTTTAAAAGGAAAAAAATAAAATAAAAGGTCTGGATGAAAACCTTTATGAGGCATTTGAGGAAAAATCTAGGGTTGGAACCTTCTTTGAGGCAGCAAAGGAGAAAAAACAAAAAGAGAAGAAAAATAACAAAGGTTCGTAGGTGAAAACCTCTCTTGACACACCTAGGGCAGGCATAGAGGCTAAAAGCCTCCTCTGAGGATGCTTATGCATTTCAAAAAAAAAGATAAAAAGCCAAGAAAACAAAAAAAGAAAAGAAAAAACACAATAAATGGATCTACACCATGTTTTCTAATATTTTATGTCATTTTGCACGATTAAAAATAGTGGCAAATTCCATAGCTATAGACAATTCTCAAGATTATCTTAACTCCGTCATCCATAAAATTCATATCCATCATCCAAATTCATGTGATCACCCCTCTCCACCATCCCATTAGCCTAAAATTTGAGGTTTTCCCCCTCTCTAGACTGCTATAGGAAGGACCTATAAATGCTATAACAAGATCTTGTAGTGCTACAAGAGGGTTTTGAAAAGCGATAGGAGGGAGATAGGAAGAAATAGAAAACCAAATGTGACCTCTGAAATGATGAATAAGGTTCCCCCACCATGGTCCAACATCCATCCATCACTCATTCATCCAATTTCATAAAAAAAAAAGGAATCACTAAAATTCCTCCACCTTGTCTTACCCCTATTAGATTTTTTGGAGAAACACACAGAGGAAATCCACTTCATTTCTTCAAATCTACACCACTCCCTCAAAGTCCTACAATTTTCATCAATATCTTTTACATCCTCCCTTATCATCCACATGCATCTTGAAGACCCCAAACGAAATGGAGTGGATTGCTCTAGGATGAAAACCACCTCCTATAGTAGCTTGTGCACACATCACTGATGAAATAAGATTGTTTTTTCTCATCAGTAGGGGGTGACAAAAACTTATGAGCACACTCTAAAATAGTCATATCAGTCCCAATAGGACTCTCCACCAACAATAGTAGCTTGGACATCAACAAGGTACCTGCACACACAACAAACACAATAATCAAATATCATGAGGACCAATGAAGAAATAAACAAGAAATAAATAGAACAAGTCAACTCCCTTGATGCCAGTAATGTGGTCCAGCTCCAACATGCAAATCCTTAAATCAATTAAATCATGAGGTAGGCACAAGTATGAAAAAATCTCACCTCCTCCCTATGTGTAAATAACAAAAAAGTGTAAATTTCGAGAGGAGAAGTTTTCATAAGCTAGAGGTGGCTAGTTAAATTGGACACCCTCGAATTGTAAACTAAAAGGGATGGTAAGAACTTGCGCAATGTGGAGGCGTTACATCAGTCGAGTTGGGGTCACAAATAGTGGGTGGTGATTATGAGGAAAGCTGGAATAATTACTCAGAGTGGGGACAACGGTCGAAAAGAGGAAACATCGTGTGATCGCCAAGTCACCACAACGCTCCAAGCCTAAGCCAAAATTGGTATATTGTGTACTGGGACTCGAATCCTTTTTCATAATCAATCATTTCAAAAGTATTTAGGGTGAGGATGAGATCAGGCTTTGACCAAGGAGTTTTGAGCCCTATTCTTCCATTGTTATAGGAGGAAGCTACAAGAAAGCTTACAACTACTACATTAGGGTCAAAAGACCACTACAGGAAGACTAAAATGGTGAAGGAATGCTACATAGGGTCGAATTGGCCTCCAAACGATTACGTTGATCCTAAACCACTTGATAAAATTTAAGTTCCATCATCTCGTTCATCCATCCATAAGTTTTTATGCAAGGTGCACTTCAAATTCTATAGGAAGTAGGAGTCTAATTATGAAATTGAAAGATCTTGTTGGGCTATCGAGTAAAGGGAATGTAGGAAATTATCACAAACAAGGAATTTTAACTCATTGTTGCCAGTAAATTATCCACTAAATCTATTAAAAGAACTATCTCTCCTTCACTTAGCTAAACAAATACAGAAGAGATAGGGGAGGATTTAATAGAAGGTAGCCATTAGATACCAAAATAATCCATCTACACCCTGCTATTATAAACATTTTTAGGAGACACCAATGGCTAGGATTATTCGAGTTGTGGAAAGGGTATGATGACGAAATTGTGTTTAAATTTTCCATGACCCTGAACTCACAAACGGAAGATAGTTCCACCACTATGGTGAGGAGGTTATCTATCTCCCTTGACCCTAAACTAATTAGTAGAGAGAAAACTATACCTCTAGGGATCAAATGGGGCAGAGAATAAAAAACCACTAGTGGCAATGCTAAAAAGAAAACATTCACTGCCAATGAAAATCTTGTCGAGGACAAGAATGGAGTTAGGAAGGAATTCCTACCTTATCCTTTGGATGTGTTGGCCTACCATATCCTAAAATACATCTCTTGTGAGGGAAGGTTGTGTGTGTTCTATGCCTATCATTTTACATTACTTCATGAGCTGAAATTTCAAGAAAAATTGCCTCTAGCTCAAAGAATTTGTGCGCCATACTAACTCCTACAGCCCATTAGTGACATGAGTCAAAAAGAGAGAGAGGGAAAACACCAACACCTAGGCCATAATGCCCTCAATAAACTGATAGTGGTGGATGACTTGAACAAATTGAGAATCCTTATTACTTGGTCCAAATTCATAGACGTGGATAGAGAGGCCTTCATTGACACATAAACCCTCACACTAGGTGAGACCCCAATCACTAGTGTTGGAGGAAGAGAGGGAAAAATAGAGGAAGAAGAAGAAGGGGCAAGGACAGGAGAGGAAGAAGTAGTAAGGTTAGAAGAATAGGAAGGAGAAGTATGTGTAGAAATAACATGGTAATAACTAGCAGTAAAGGTAGGAAAAGAGAAATATGAAGAGGAAGAGGTGGAGAAATAGGAAAATCAAGCCTTGAGAAGACTACTAAGCCTAGAGAAACTGAAATATCCCCAATGTAAGAAAGTGTGTCTGTAGGAGCCACTAAAAGGGGGTATATGCAATTTTAGCTACCTGTAGAACCCTAGTAAAACCTCAATGGAAGAGATAAAGGAAAGCTCCCCTATAATTTAAGGCCAGGAAAATCAGTACGATCAAGAAAGGGAGGCCACAAACTCACACAAAGGCCCCTATCAGAATTGAAGAGTCCCCAAGCAAGAAAGAGGAGGTGGGGCCTAATGAATGAAAAATTAAAGAGGTCACCTCTCCAAAACCCATAACAAAGAATCATATAGCATATGTAAAGAGGTCCACCACCATATCAAACTCCTTCAAACAACCCAAGACACCTACCACCCTCCAACAAGAAGAAAAGGGGAAGCTACAGAAGAGGCAAAGTATGCTATAGGAAAAATGGAGTGTGCTACAGGAGAAGCAGAGAATGCTACAAGAGGAGAAGAATGAGAAATAGAAAGGGAAAAATGTGACACAAAAACTACAAGAGGTAGTTGCTTCCCAAAAAATGATTGAGGGAGACTTTCGAGGGCTCCAGGAGCCTAGTTCACAACCTTTCCAAATCTCCTATTATAAATCCATCGAAGGAGGGTTAATTATTCCCTAAAAATTTGTAGTCCCACTTTTCTTTGAGATGATTTCAATGGAGGATATCAGAGTAGAGAGTAGGGAGAGATTCTAGGATGTTTTTCACCTCCTTAACTCCATCAATCAACCAAAATTATTGCACACTCTGTCATCATCTTGAGTTCATTAGCAGCCAAGCAAGATGAAGTCATTGGAAGCCAAGTAAGACGAAGGCATTGGCAACCAAGCAAGTGCAGTTAAAGAAGATAAAGATCCACCCTTCTCAAGTTTTAGGAGACAAAAATTACTAATTTTTAGGGAGTTGTTAGTAGCTACGATATTTTATAAATAAACATGTAAAATATCTCATTATGAGTCAAACACTTTTCTCATCTAGGAAGCTATCGAGATCAAGCACTTGATACTATTATCTTTTACTAGTTATGTGATGTATTTGAAATTGATGCAATGATAATGAGAAGTTTCCTATTGGATAATCACTAAGATATTTCTAGAGGGATGAGTCTCTTGGGTTTGGGTCCAAATCTAGTGGCTTAGGTCCCTCTTATGTATGGATATTTATTTTGATCTTAGATTTTTTATTATTCTTTTTCATTTCATTAGAAAATAACCCCTCAAAATCTTGTGATTGCAATCTCTATCTCATCTCTCCCATGGGAACAAGAATGGAACTATCTATAATCATAGTCCAGAAATATTATGTTTATGGTTTCTTGGAAGACAGTTTATGTTAGTCATATTTCTTTGCATGTTCTTACTATAGCTTAGGAGTTGATTTATTGACTAGATCATAGTTTTTAGCATAGATTAGATGACACCAACTCATCTTTTCCACTATTAGTTGTTTCATTTTTTCAATGATAAAATAGTATGTGCATGTGATGTTGCAGGGTTATTTACATATGTCCTTCCACCATCTCCATATTGGACTTCTTCACCCTCTTTGATGAATCCTAAATTCTGTTCTTAAGCTCATTATGAGCAACTCTCCTAGCTCAAAACAACCCTTCTTAAGGTGTTGAGCATGGCTAGGGTTTTTGGCCATATTTTGTCCATATACGCCAACTTCCATCCACCTTACCATCCCTTGAAGTCACCATTCCTACCTGCTAAACCTTCTCAACAAATTGTTTTAAGCATTATAAGCCTTCCTGTAGCAATACAGGGAACTACTAGAAGCCTCCTGTACCATATCTATAGCAGCCTATTTGCCATCTTTTTGACCTATGATGCAATTTGTACTTACTTTAGAAGTATGTTGACCCATAATTGTGACACCATGATCAAGGGCAACACCTAGGCCATTCAAACCATCCCTTTCCTTCACTACCAAATAGAAAGTCTCTTTACCATAGATTTAGCACAAATAGAACATTGATTTATATGCAAGTGTATGCTAGATAGATGATGCATGAAATATTCAGTTATGATTTGATATATTAGTTTTCCTGTCTCCAAGTGGATTTGGTAGCTATATGGTTGATTGCAAGATAATGTAGTTCTCTTTCTGCAAGTTGTGTAGCTCTTTTCTTTTCATGGATTGATTCAATAACATTTATAGGTTAATAACATTTACAATTTGATGTTTAAAAGTCATTTTCCTTTCTATCATTAGATCTAGTTCTGAATTGCACCTTCATTATTTAGTTTCATTCTAATTCAGTAGAAAGAATGGTCTTGGAGCACTATTGATAAAATGTCCTAGTTGAGTGTGGCATGCATAGAATCCCATCTACTGTGTATATAGCATTGTCACCTCTAAGTTTGTATGAACCCCATGTTGATAAATAGAGTTGTGGATCCTTGGGAGTTGTAACAATCTTGGTGTAGTACCAAGGCACATCACCTTTTGGCATCATTGTCAGGGAGGTGTCTAGGTAGATGTTATTTCTTCTTAAGCATTATTTATCTTTTGCATTGAGTTTTAAGAAAATCACATAAAAGAAGAAAAAAAATATTTCATGCCTAATAGTAATAGATATACTCAAGGAAGTTTTTTACCAAACACCTCCACACCCTCAAAGAATCAACCTTCACTGTTCTTCAGTAACTGTCATCTTCCCCTTCGACTACATGGGAGTTAGAATACCATTTAGGTGAGGAACGTAAGATATTTGAAGAACCAATTGGGTAAGAAGAAGAACCCATTTCACCTACTAAAAACATGGTTGAAACTAGGAACAATGAGGTTTTCCCTATGAGAGATACTAATGGAGAGGCTAGAATGAAGAATATAAGCCTTACTACACTTCCACACTTCCATGGCTTAACCTCTGAGAATCCTGCAACTTTTATGTTTAATTGTTTCTTTTCTATAGTACCTATGATTATGCCTCTAATGACCAGAGTCTGGATTTATTCCCATTTACCCTTAAGGATGCAACCTTCTGGTGGATTATGGGTATGCCTAGGGATAAAATCACTACCCAAGCTAAAATGCAACAAGAATTTAGTAACAAGTACAAGGATTATTTTAGGTCTAAAGAAACCGAGGAATAAATATTTAGAATGAATCTTGGACTTGATGAAGCCCTAGAGGAATATGAGGAGAGATTTCAAATCAGTTATAGGAGGGCCTAATGCACCATTGATCCTGAATCACTCTAGATAGTTATTCTCTGAGGGATCAGGGAGGACATGCTGAAAACATTAACATGCTTTCTTGGGGAGAAATATATTAGTTATCCTATGATGACATCAAAACAATGTTCAAAATTCACTCTAGGGTTGCTAGGAAGAAGGGTAGGGCTAGTCAAGGCTTGGTTATTTCCTCTCCTTCCACAACATCCATCAAGAATGAGATTGCGAACATGTTGGGGAACTTTAAAACTGAAATGTTGCATACTTTTGATTTCCAAATGGATACCATGTAGACCAAGAAGAGACAAGAGGAAGAAGAGAGAGCCTTAGCTATTTTCTTCCCCAAATTCTCTAGAAAGCACCTCTAAAATGAATTCCCATTAAATTTCATAGAGGTCTACTCAATATTTGAGGAAAACCATGCCACGAATAAATTTATGTCTTTCCATGGTTCAAACGATGTGTATTAAGGGGCAGAAGGTGGGGCTGAGCAACTCCACTTTATAAATCAAAGGAGGACTTAAAGACCTCTGCCATACCAGTAGGGCATGCAAGGTGCATCTTACACTTATTACTATCCAAACCAAAATGTAGCCTTTCCACCTCAGTACTTTTCCATTAATGCATCATGGTCCACACCTCCTTATTTTCCTTATGCTCATCAATATCCTCCCCAACCTATCAATCAACCATTACAAACATATGCTTCTCAATCTCCTTAATGGAATAAACCATCATAAGGGCAAAGCCTCAACTGAACCAACCTCCTACTTTACTGCCTCCACCTCTACCTCAACCACTACTCACTCATCCTCATCCACCAAAGCAACCACAGATGCCTACTCAACCCAATCTGAACCGAAATAACACGTAAGCACAACAAGAATATAGTGGAGAGACATCTTACCCTACCTATGCTATGGAGATTCAAGAAATAAACCTTAGGCCTAGAAGAGTGCTTCCAGATAAACAACCTCCCTCTTGACCTAAAGAACTTGAAGAGGAAAAGAAAGTGAATACCCCTCAAGTAAATCCACCTCCTTTTCCCAAGAGATTGATCCATCCCAACTAACATACCCCATACGATACTAATCTTCTGGGAGAATTGAAATATTTGTGTGTTAAAATTCCCCTCCTCCATGCTTGTCATGCGGAAAGAGTTATTTTTGCGGACAAAGCTAACCTCCCTAGGAGTCTAAGACTCTCTAGTGACAAACAAACCAAACAAGAGCAATCCTTCTCTAAACACACATTATTCTATGAGAGATCAAGTGTTTTCCAATCTTACCTTAGGTCCAAACGCTTGTTGTAGCAGTCCAGCCTTGCTGATCCAGATGAGCTCCTCCTTCACTTTAAGACCTGCATACACTAACAAAGCAAACGATTACATAACACCTGAATATTCATCATAAAACAAAACATATTCATCACATAGACCAAGGAGTACATGAAATAATTCATTAACAACAAATCATTGAGAAGAATGGACTTATTTGTATTAAGGAGACAAAAAAGGAACCATTACAACCTGAGCCTTGGTGTTGTGCAAGCTCCTCCCAGGGTCCAACAAGAGATTTCCTCTACTTTGACAAGCTCACCCACTCCCAATATGGCAACAAGGAAGGATAGTGATCTCTCCTAACAAGTCAACAATGGAAGTCCTAATTCCAGCAGCATTTACCCTTTCGAATGTTCAGCTTTTTAACCTTCCCTCCTCTGGCCCAAGGCCTGTATTTATAGTATTCTAGAGGAAGTTATTCAGTTCCAACATCAATGGGATACTCCCTCTTTTGGATGGGGTAGCTCCTCTCTTGATGGGATAGTTCCTCTATCATAGGGGTGCATGAACCATCTGGAGGCGCTCAATATACGTCAAACACTCTTCTAGAAGGCTCTAGAAGTGACCACAAGTAACTTTTTAGAGATGAAACTCGCGCCTTTTGACCTTTACAGGTGTACGCACCCAACCTTTAGCTTACAGAGCGTACAAGTACGCAGGTACAGTGTGTTTGGAGTGCGTACACGCAGGCAAGGTAGAGAGAACCTGCGTACCCAGAGATAAACATGTTTTCAAGTGACTTTCTCTCTCTTTGAAGTTTTGACATGAAGAGCAGAGGTATGGGGCTTGACAAAAAGGACAATGTGGCTATTGATGAGGCCACATAAACTGCAGATAGTCAAGGTGACAAAATTCAGTGTAACAGATTGCCCCCTAAAGTGCGAATCCTGTAATAGATAAGGGTATTATATCATATAGGAAGGGTGAAGTACTTTATCATTTCGAGGATCATCTTGTGGAGAGCCTGGTCAGAACCTGCAATTTTCAACACAAAATACATGTTTAAGATCATATCATGCTGAGGTAGGCATTCCCATACTCAGATCAAAACTTTAACTATTGGACTAACTATTCTGGTACAAGAATGATTTCATAATACATCATAATCATAGACTCATGTAGAAACAGTATGGGCGCAGCCATCTGTTTATGATTGGTCTACAACATAATGAATACAAAACTCCTCGCAGCCTGGATGGTGGAAACTAGATCCAGGGTCTTCATCTCTACTTCCCGAATTGATACGATTCTAGCCACGTGAATAAATGAGTCGATGTCGAACATGGTAGAAACCACTTGATTACCAGTCAATGATGTAAACTGTTAACAAGCGTGAGAGAGACCACCAGTAATGTCAATGGTTCTCAAAGTACCCAGCACAATCCCTGAGATGTGAATGAATGAGTCGGTGTCGAACATCTCATGGAATCCTTCGATCGCAAGTCAATGATGAAAACTGACGTCGAAGGCGAGAAACCTGCCATTGATGCATGCAGACTCCAAGGTACTGACGATTTTCTAAGTCAACTCTCTAGATAATGTGTTGATGTCGATAGAAAGCGACTCGTTGCAGGCAAGCCCACAACACGAAACCATAGTTCAAGTTGAAGAAATGTTGTTGCAAGGACTGACTCAATGATGACATAATGAATGATAGGTATTT
>APFE031576281.1:1753-12879 GCA_000404065.3 Pinus taeda
CACCTACAGCAGTTTCGTAGCGCGCTACGAAACTGCTGAATTATTTGAAACAGCTTGCTTTTGACCCGAGATCTTTATCACCCAAACCTTTGATTGCCAAAAACTCCCTAACCTTACCCTTTTCCTTTGAAATATTTTCAGTGATAACAGGTGGTTTAGGACTGAAGAAAATGTATTGAAGCGTATGTGGATAATGAGAAATGGATAATGAATCTTGCTGGGAAAAAGTGAATTATGGCATGCAAAATCTCAAAAATAGAAAATATACTCCTTAATGCTGGACTTTGTGCTAAAATAGGTGAGTTGGACTAGCATTGACCAACCACCTGTAGATGTCGAATTCATGTGTGGATAGGTATTTCACCATCCTTGTACATTTAGGGACAACCCCCAAGTCTTCGAATTTGCTAATATGTCATGCAACATGTCAAACCATTAAACCCTTACAGGAAGTTACAAGAACTTGTAATTTTCTGGAAATGTTGTTCTTATGATCATGGTCTTGTTCTTTAGAGCTTCTCATGAAAATAGTCTTTTGAAGACCAATTGTTATCACAATTTAATCTCCTTAATGATCAGTGGATCATCCGAAACTTGCTAAAAAAATTTGACATAAAGAACATAAGTTTGTTCAAGAAGAGATGGTCATTCCCTTCCTGATTCTTACACAAAAATTGTAGGGCAAAATAAAACAGATTAAGGAATGTCAAAAGCATAATTTTAGTCCAGTTCATGATGTCAATAACAATCTATTTCTAATAATAAAAATAACCATGACAAGTAAATCAACTCCCTGTTTGTGTCCGATGACTCATGGAATGCGCATGTAAAAGCTTGGCATTATAGATTTTTTGTGCCCTACAGATTAGTACGTTACATATAGCAGCCATGTAATTAAATCCTAGTGTAAATGTGGAATACTATTCTATCCTTGAAGCCAATAGCAGTTGGACAGAAATAAGGAACAATAGCAAATGTTTCGACCCTTATGCTTGATTTCGATTTAGATATAAACTCACTGCTCTTTGTTGGTCTTCGCTTTCTCTGAGCCTTGCGTAGGTGGTGCAATTATACGATTATGAAATCTGTCACTTAAGAGTAAAACTGACATGCCAATGCCTATGATTGTGAGTCTTTGGTTCAGTGTTGTCCAATATGAACCAGCTTGTTGAAACAAGAGACCATTGAATGAGTAGTTGACAAGACTGAGCATATAGAAGCTGTGTTCTTCTTCCTGCAATGTTTCAACAACTCTTAGTACTTGTTTCTTTATTTTTCATCTCATTTTTATTACTATTGTTTTTTTTTTAATAATAGATTTTGGGAATGTTTCGAAATATTACAGATAAAAGAAAGTTCAAATAATCATTATACTTCATTTCTTATCTATGTAATTCCAAAAATCCCCAAAATATACAATAAAAACTAGCCAGGAAGACAATGACACCTCTTCATCGATCTATGTCATCAAAATTTGACAAATCCGTGGACAACTTAGTGAATTCTGCCAAGCACTCTACTATCTATGTAAAGTCTGTTAGTGGTTCATTAATGGAACAAGGAGAGACGACGACATCAATAAACATTGATCAAAATTTCAAGATGGAAAACATTTTTCATCATAACATTTTTCCAGAAACGTGTAGTAATTTTGACACATCATTTTAAAACTCACTTTCTAGCCAAATAAAAATGAATTTCTAAAAAATAAAATGTGGGTTTTTCTAAGAACAGGGGTAGTTATAAAACTCAAAAATGATTTGCGTTAATTAGTAATTGATTGGGAGATATGTGGGGTTTTTTGGAGCCTTATTTGGAAAAATGTGTGAGATAAAAACGACTTTTAATGGAGAGACAGTTTCAGCCATTCAGTTTTCTCCTGCAAACAATCTGCCAAGAATCCCTCTCCCTGATCTATCGATCCAGATGTGCCCCCGCTGTGCGTGCGTGTCCTAGTACAAAGTATGGCTTCATGTTTTATAATTGCACAACAACAAAAAATAGTAGCGGGGTCAAGTCTTGATTCAAGTTCATTTTGGTTTGTTATGTTTCATGTTTTGTTCATCAATACATTTTAGTTTGAGTCAATAATGTTCTTTTCATTTTCAGTCTTCATCTAATGCTTTTTAAGTAAATGTTTGAAGAATTTTCAATTTGTTACCGAGTCTCTTCCTGCATGTCATTTTAGTCATCAAAATAGTCAATAGATTTCAAGAAAGTCCATGGAGACTAAAGTCAAATGATAGTCTATAATCGATTTTGCAGATTTTTCTATCAAGTTGAAGTATTCTCAGCATTCTGCTAAAGAATTGTGTCCCAATATGGAGCCAATGTTAAAAAAAACCAGAAATGCACCGCTGTAATTATTGTGTCAAATACAAATGAGTTCCACCTACAAGAAACACCAAAGATACCATGTTTGTTTCTATGGTGATGATTTCAGTTGAGGAGCAGGATCAACTCACAGTGAAGTAAGAGGGACAATTCCTCAACGGGCAAAGTTGACGAGTGCTGATGTTTTCCTCCGCAATAAACAAACTTATGAGTTCGTCCTCCGAAAACATTTTTTCAAGATGAATTAGAGACTAAGATCATCAAGGAGATGCTACCTCCACATGTTTGTCTTATGGAAGGTGCTCAGGATCTAAGGTTTAACAATTTAATCCCAACTTTCAAATCTTGAAAATATTTATAGGGAGAACCCAATACTCTGCAAGAGATATTTATACATGATGGAAGGCATTGTTGCTCTGAATTTTTATATTAATATTATTTATTTGCAAAAAATTATAATATTGTAGGGAGTAGTTTATCAATATCTTATCTTATCTATGCTAACCTATTGATTTGTTGTTGGTATTTTTTTACTTTTGTAGGTTAGCGTGGCTGAAGTGACTTTTGCCTAAATTTTTTCATGAGAAATGTGGATGATTTATTATTATTATTATTATTTTTTGAGAACAAGGCTAAAAGAAAACTTTACGAGATCTCATTTTATTTTTCTAATCTATTCTACCTTTAACTTGAAAGGTCTTTTTTTTTCGTAGGTAAAAGAATGCTTCCAGTGAAGCCATCTACAGACTAAAAATTCAAAAATGCTCGCATCTAGATTTAAAGTTTTTACCTAATTATTTGCAAGCATGTGAGTAACCTGTCTTATTCTTGGAGTTGGCACATGGTTCTTTTGTAACCAATCTTCAATATTGTTCTTTTTCTCCAAGAAGTACCTGTTCAACATTTTCAATTTTCTCATTCGTAGATGGATTAATAAGAAATGAGGGGTTTAAAAACTGAATTTGAAACTAACTAAGTACGAAAAAAATTCCAAAAGCTCAAAGTTCTTGAACTCCTTTATAAAGATCCCGCTGTCACCAGGTTTAACATGTTAGTCCATAAAAAGAAATTGCAATAAAAATAACTTCCTAAGTCCATCTCCAAATCATCCTCCCCGACAATGGTGCTAAAATTTTGGGTATAAAATGTGGATGCAAATTAGAGTTTCATTTACTATCAATCTGGGTAAGTAAAACTTTGAGGATCATCCAATATATATGGACTTAGAGACAAAATAAACTAAGTTAGGTGAAGAAATATTAAAGCTCCCTTACAAGAGACTGTTCATTAATATTTATAATCAACTATTTAAACTAATGAAATTAAAGCTCTTAAACATAATTATGATTGATTGCATGAAATATTAAAGCTCTTTGACAAGAGACTATTCATTTATATCTCAAGCATATAAATCAAAAACTTAAACTAATGAAATCAAACATTAAATAACAAATTAGATTCATTGAAGGAAACAGTAATACTTTCTTACGAAAGGTCATTCATTAATATTTCAAACATATGAACCTAATAATTTAATCTAATGAAATTCACAAACATAAAATAAAAGCTTACCAAAACAAAAGTGTACTTGCTAGGCAATGGGGATCCTTCCAAGGATTCATAAGCACACCAAAAGAGAAGTCAAATGTAGACGATCAAAGAAGCTCCATTTCATTCATCAAAATTTTCAAAGTACAATGGCTATAAACTCATATGATCCAAACCAAAACTATTCTAAATTCTAGTAAGTTCTAAGATTCTAAAGATTAAGATTACAAACTAAGATTACAAATTGAAGGAGATAACACTCCTATTTATCCATGATCTCCTCCATGAGGTCCATGATCTTCTCCACGAGGTCCATGATCTCCTCAAATTTGAATTTGAACATAGAGTGCCACATAAAGATGCCTTGGAAGCTTCCTTTGTACCTACACATGTCGACAAACTCATTCTAATTGTTAGGTATAAGTATATGGATATTATTTTCTAAAGTTTAACCACAAATTCACTTAAAAATACTAAGAATTAATAATGTTTTGAAAAACACAATGGTAACCCATTTAATGATGAAAGTGAAGTTGATGCGGTGACATGGTGGTGGAATAGAGGTGAGAAAATGTATGAATGGAGTGAAAGTGGATGTATTTTAAGGATAATTCTTAGGCCCAACAAATTCATACAAGAGTTATCCCTTGAATTAAGGAGATAATATTGATTTATATTTGAGTTGTAATTAGTTAACTCATTTTACTGAGTTAAGTCCAATTAAATTAGTTCCAAAATCTTTGAGGAACTAATAGTGAGTTAACAGTCAGTTGATGCATGCATGCACTCAACTAGTGCTACTCCAGTTAACTGAAGATTCCCTCATTAGAAACTCATGCATGTATCTTCTGAGAAAGACCCAGTTGAGATTAAAGTTCAAGGACAATGTACTATCAGTTTCATGTGTTTTCTCATGGAGAAAACTCATGCATGCAGTCAAGGATTTATCCTTGAGGATTGCGTAGTTTTGGAGAAGAGGGTTTTCCACTTGGTAATAGGGAATCATCCACAAGGAACAACGCAAGGAAATAGGAGCTTGGAGGGCAGAGAGGAAGGCTGGAGAGAAACCCTATGAGCATCTGTGAGGATTGTACGAAGAGCTGGCTAGGTGTGAGAGTTAAGGCTTTGTATAATTCCTACGTATTTCCACCATGTATGATAATACAATAGCGTGGGTCTTCTTCTTCTAGTTATATTGTTTAGCTCGATCTTTAAGCTTCCACAAATTGATAGTAGAAGTAGGTTATAGCATTCTTCTTTTATTTATATTGCATTATCGGGTTAACCTACACAGATTTTCTACATGGTATCAGAGGTGGATTTGTAGAAATTATTCTACATTTCCACCTCCACAGTAAATCATTGTAAATATCTTCAAACCACATGAACATCTCAAGTTCTGGAGCATATTGATTACAGGAGAAAATGCATAGGTGAAGGTAGGCTAAATTCAAAACCTTAAATGTTTTACACGACTTGTAAACCTTTTACAAAGTTGAATGAAATTTAGAATTACATTTATAAAGGCTTTGAATTTTCCAGAAAACATGTAGTAGTCTAAAGATGAGAGCCATCTTTAATTGATGGTTGATACCTCCCATCGGGTGGAGAGTTGGAGGGAGGTTAATGATCCTCCTCACCCCAATGGGACTTTAGCTATCAATCTAGTTCTTAATGAAGGGCTCTCTCTTCACATTGGGAGGTTCTTTATGAGTGGATTAACTTCCTCCCTTGACCCGATGGCACCATATGAGTGATGTGCGGTCAGTGGGCCCTAAGCATTATTTTAATCACGTGGTTTCATATAACTCATGCCTTATGTAAGATTACATAACTCTCATCTAATATAACAAGGTTTAATGTTCTAGCTATGGTTGAATATCAAATGATTCAATCATTGTTTTCCCATATGCTTCCATTGAACATGACTCACACATTTTTAATAAACCTTAATAAAATTTTAGTAAATGATTGTAAATGTTTCCAAAACAATCATTTTAATACATGGCTTTAGATATTACATGTGGTTCTTAGTGGTTAATTGTTTTTTATTATTTATATATTTTCAATATTTATGGCCTTGAAATAGTAAAAATTCGAATAAATGATTTCTGAATTTGTTTTTCACCTAGGGGTTAGATAGCTAGAAGTAAAGGTAAAAGTTAAAATTTGACGAGTAATTCATGATAAGATCAATGGTGATATTATGTGAGATAAAAAAAATCTATTTTCAATATTCATTACATAATTTCTTTAGGAAATTGAACCCTCCCAAATATATAGAAATTAAGGGATTTGCATCATAAATAATTCTCTTTTATATTTAATTCCCCTATTTTGTGGACAATGTTTCCTTATTTTGTGGAGTTCTTAATGATAGTAATAATATCTCAATTATGTTTAGTCAGGTATATTAATTAATGTTATTTAATATTTTCATTATTTGTACTTTGAATTTTTATGTGATATATAGAATTAAAATAATAATTAAGTATTTCACATGCATATTTACAGTATGAATTTCCTTAATGTCATTTAGTTACAAGCCCTACTTATTTTTGTTCTAATCCCTTTTAGTGATTTCCCTTTTGTATTTTAGGGAGTGATTTGAATCATAGGAGCATGAGAAGGAGTCAGATGGCAAGGAAACATAAAGAAACAACCTTAGAGGAGACCTAGTTCTAAGGAGGGTCATTTTGACGACAACATTTGAATCCAACTGGGGATGATTCTCCTCCGTGGAGGATCATAAACGTAGACCAAAAGCCTTCGTATGGGCATGTAGTCGAAAAAAGGAAACTAAAGAGACAAAAGTGATAAAATGAAAATATTTTGCATCTTAAAGGCTTAGTCGATTGATAGAAATAACAAAACAAGAATAAATGTGAGGACGTATAGATTAAAAATTTCAATGATTATTTACATACATAAAAGACATCTGTTTGTATATTAATTCTATCAGGGTAGATATAATAATGATTTAGGTAGATGATCATAAAAATGATAAATTTATGACCGCATAAGAACATCCAACGCCATAAAAAGTCATACCTACTTATAGTTAATGATTAAGAAATTACATAAACAGTGGATTTAATTAAGATGCATAAGAGTGACTTCCATTTTTTTGAGTTCATGGAGAATCAGGAGGCTAACCGTTAGGGATTTGGTTCCCTTTTTGGTCCATAACATGAGTTTCCAAAATCAGATGTCGCTCCGCTGGCAACATGCGTCCATAACCCTAACAGAGTCATCCACTATCCTAAGATGAGGAACTTTCTGGATTCTTGTTTTCTCTTTTTGTTAGAGGATTTTAATTAAATTTATTTAGCAAATATAAAAGTCACGGGCTGGAAGGATTATGCACTGGACTTATTCTAGTACCACTGACCTTGCTCCACTATCAACGAGCACCCATAGCCCCAGTGGAGATGTCAACATGCCCCATCGAAAGTTATCTCAACATAAGGAGTGAGAGGATTAGACAATAGATTTTAATGTAATGCCGCTCTCCTTGCTCCATTGCTAGTGAGTGTCTATAGCCTGGTGGAGATACTAGCATGCCCCACCCAAGAAACCATTGGTTCCTATCCCTAGGGTAGTTTGTTGATTAGGAAGGTCTCATGTATGGTTGTGATGAGACTAACTAGTCCTACCAAAGCTTCAATTATATATATGAAAGCTCGATCTTATGGTTATAGGTCTATCCCTTATGACTTAATGTGATCCCTTAGTATTTATGTGTAAGTAGAATGGAAGAAGAATGTGGTGAGGAATATTTAATCTGAAGGTCACATTACTAAGAGATTAAGATCTGATCCCTTTAAAGATTGTTACCCCTTAAACATGATCTACAAACCAATTCTTTAAATATGTGTTTAAAAATCTTGTTAATATAGTTCATACTAAGCACTCATATATGTATAATTCATTCTACTATGATCGCAAAAGACTCTTCAAGATGCAAAAAAACCTTCATCTTTATTCATTGTAAACCTATAAATCATAAAAGGTTTATTTATATACAATGTGTTTCAAAAACAATATTTATCAAAGAAATCGAAAATAAAATGTAACCAAACAAAAACATTGTCAATGGCGAACTTCTTGACTTTAAGCCTCAATTTGATAAATAATAATAACATATTCAATTGTTGGAAGAAGCAGGGGAGAAATTGTTTTACCAGGAGATCGTAAAATATATTCACATTTGACTGGAAACAAGAAGAAACCTTTTCAAAGTATGTGCTCATCCATATTTCAATGAAGTCCCGCAGGCTAGTATGAACATCTAATGAAGAAAATCTTGAAATAATAGCAACTTTTCCGTGAGAAATAATTTCATGTATCCCTATTTCATGGCTATCCTATATTCCCCATAGTTAATCATGTCAAAGTTTAAAAATAAATACATCAAAATAAAATTCAATACATTAACAACCATAAGATCTATAGTATAATCTTCTTGTTGTACCCTATGATCATCATGAACAGGTTTGTCATCATGTAGTGATGTTAAATTATTTAAATCATTATTTTCGACACATTCATTTGCGTCAATGGAATTAAAACAACAACATGATTGTAATTTTTTTTTGTAAGTTTATTTTTATTCAATTAAGTATTGTGACAGGAAATTGATAAGTCATATTCATATGTGTCATATATGGGTGGTTTTGAAAAATCGACATAGCTCTCACATATAACATAATCAACATTACTAAAGATATCACTACCTGTCATTTCAAGATCTTCCACTACTGACTATTCATCTGAATAATCATAAATGTTTGATGGTGATATGGTTATTGGTATAATTTCTTCTTTAACATCATTACCCTTAGAAGAATAAAAGAGAAATAAATCAAATTTATCATTGGTGGTTAAACTATTAGATTCTTCAAGGTTCTCCTGACATTCAACATTAGATGTTACACCTAGTCCATCTAAATGTTCATTTGGTAAAACAATAGAGGGTAAGCATTTTTCGTTAGAATAAACATCTTTCCAACTCATTATTTCATCATTAATACAAGATTCATTTTCCTGAAATGATGAATGAGAATCTTCACAATGTTCATCTAGTAAACAACAAAAATTTCCAACAAGTTAACTAGAGGGATACATAGTTGCATAATGTTTATAAAAAAAGTATGGAAATTCTTTAAAGATAAAATACCTGTGGGAGGAAGTTTTTGATACCACTGTCGAGCTCTACCTTCCAACGACATCATGAATAATTTCATCCGTACGTCCTCATGTTTGACCCCCATCCTAGGAAGGGAATTATGAAATATGAGAAAATTTTCAATCGGATTATCGTCTTCATCTTCATGAAAAAGGGGTGGGTAAGTATCCCATATGTCTATATCTGGTAACTCATTTTGAAACCTTGTAATCTGAGGAAAATCCAAGGAGAAAAACGTGATGCAATCCAAGAAATAACCATTAGTAATTATAAATCAGGGAGTCGCTAGGTTAATAAATAAACAAGAAATATATACACTTGAAACACTATAAGGCACATAAAAATGTGACCCTGTCCACCAACAGATCACATACGTAACCAATAAATAAGTTACCAAAGGAAATCAAAACTATGCCTTCGTTCCTTGGCAACCATGCTAGAAGATGTTGGATCATAGATTGTCTCGGTAACTAAGGAAAACCTAAGACCACATCACAAAGGATCCTATATCTTCCCTCTCTATGTGATAGGGGCTGGCCTACCTTTCACCACAGGGGGTATTCTCTGGTAATAATATTAACTAAAGAATTATTAAACTTAGGCAAATAAATAAGGATAACTTATAAATATGATGCTAAGAGGTACAAAGTGCGAAGGTCTAGGTGGGAGATACATATACATAATCTAGTGGATGATATCAAAACGTAAACTTTATTATACAACATGGAAACACCATTCCAGTAAAACTAAAATAAAGGAAAAGAAATTATTAGAGATAAAAGAAAAACAATTAAATGTTAGTTATGGTTATCTCCCATCTATTGTAACTCATCATAGTGCTAAATGCGATGCAATATAATATCATGTATTCTTATTGATCATTCACTAAACAAAAGAAGAGTGTCAAGGATAAGATCATTGTCGAATATTGTATATATTGGTCAACAAAACAACCCTTCATAGGTTGCAACTAGACAACCGCGATCAAGTCACTGCATAATCTAGTTTACAGATTTTGAGATATAAGCATACCAAACGAGAATTAAGAGGAAGAAGGGAATAAACAAAACATATAACTGATAAACAACATTCACACCAATTGTTGCAATAAAATAACAATGACGTGCATTAGGAAATTCTATTAACAAAAAAAATGTAAATAATTTAATCCTCCTACCTCTAATAGTACGTATATCCGAGAGGAAATCAGATCAAATAATGAAAGCAATTCATATAATTGATCAGGTCAACTATCTAAACCACTATTTCCAACCAACACAAGTTTAGAAATTGATAACAGAAGGAAATGTAGAAATATCAAATTCAAATAATATAATCAAAGGTTACAAAGTAGGTTCTAGCCTGTGCATCAAGTGTAGTCAGGGATATAACAACCAAGTTCATTCTGTCTCTAAATCACCCAGCCTTCAGCCTCTTCTCGAATGAGAAAATAGGGGTTTTATACAAGGGTTTGAATAACTATTTTATGTAACTGTTACATAACTTATTTGTTTAGTATTCTAATTTGAAGGGAAATGAGAATAATATGCTTCTTTAGCTTTAATATCCTTCGTTTCTTGGCTCCACATATTTATACCTAAATGGTTGTAGTAATCTACACATATAATCTTCCATGCTCAGATCATAATCATTCCTATATAATAATGTATAACAAAAAGAAGAGTTATGAATTTATAAAAAGATAAAAATAAATACTTAAATCAAATATGTAACATTTCTTCATCCATTAAATTTTCTCCTAAAACTGTTAAGGAAAAAGTCAAATTTAAACATTATTCACACACCTCATGTTCTAGAAAAAATCCTGCGGTAAAAATATTCTTCATTTTTAAGTTATGCAATATTATGATATGGGTAAATTTCCAAAGAAATTGACAAGTTTTTAATAAACCCCGGATATTGAAAACACATTCACATAATATGTATGCACCCAAATTGTTTTTCAACTGAATTCTTCATAACATAATTCTAAAATTAATTTCACGTGAATGTATTGGTGGCTTTCATAATAAACCATTGTAAACCCTTCAAAAAT
>APFE031576285.1:2320-21553 GCA_000404065.3 Pinus taeda
GAGAGTACTACACAGACTCTCAAAAAGGAAAAGAAAAGAGGCTGGCCTACTTTTCCCTTTAGATGTGGTGTCTTTACCTTGCATGATCTCAAGCATGCGGAAAAAGAAGCCACAAAGATTCAATCTTTAGCTCTAGCTACAATTCCGAATAGAGCATTTGACCCAAAGCGAACTGCCTATGCCGCATTGGAACATGCCAAATTAGCAACGTTTGAACATCAAGAAGATATGTTCAATGACATGTTCTCTTCAAGTGAATCCATAGGTCAAGCCAAAGGACTCGCCAAGATGAGATACAATGATGAAGGGTTAACTGAGTTTAATAAACTTAGAGAGCAGAGGTTGCAAACTCTGCCTCTAGATTTATTAGCGCTAACCCCAGTGGCATCATCAAGCAAGCCTGGTCAGCAACAGACAAAGGAACCTCCTGCTACAACAAAAGATCATAATAGCAAGCAGGAGGAACAACAGAGGAAAGACCAAGACGAAAAGTAGAAAAAGGAACAGGAAGAACGGTTAAAGAAAGAGCAGGAGGATAAATAGCGAAGAGAGCAGGAGGATAAACAGTGAAAGGAACAGGAGGAGCAACAGAAGAAAAAAAAGGAACAATTGCTGAAGGAGTCTCAAACTAAACAGACCTCCACCGATACTAATGTAGATACTACCACAGACCCCAAATTTCTCTAGGAATGGCAGCAGTTTGATTCTATCATCAATGGAGGAAAAGGCTCAAAAGGTACAGACACTCCTAAGACCAGCGATATGCAAGATGACACTTCATCTCAGGTTCTAAGTGGAACCAACGACCCACCTAAATCTAAAGATATTGAGATAATTCCGAAGATCCCAGCGATCAAATCATTTTACAAGTAGAAGATATTCCTCCATTGGATGTCTTCTACAGCCCGAGGCATAGAGCAGTGGTAAAGCGATCAAGGAAAAGACGAAGGCTTGATCAACCTTCTATCTTTCCAGAGCTAACGGTCACGGGCAATGTAGTATGGAAGGAGAAACTGGATCCCTCCGATGATCTAACTAAATTGTCACAGTATGCTAGAGCCTATTCGGCAGCAACTATTGACAAAGCATCGGAGGTAAGCCTCTTATTGAAGAACAAGGACTAGGAAATCTCCACATTATAGACAAAATTGGCCGAGATAAAGCAGAGGGTAATGCAAGCGGAGGAGCAGTTAGCGGCACAACAACAGAGGACAGTGCAGGCAGATGAGCAGTTATTGGCACAACAACAACTAAATAATCAATTGGCTCGACAATTGGAAGCAGAGAAGCAAAGGATTGACCAGGCTGCGATCCAGAAACAGAACGAATTAAGGGAGGCATTGGAAAAGTTGAAAGAAACGAACGAGCAAATGGTGAAAACAAAGGATGAGCAAATCGCTCAAATAACATCGCAGCTAGAAAAGATAAAAGGAGATTCGCAGGTAACAGAGTTCAGGAAAGAAGCAACATTGATAAACAATGCGCTAATATCGCAAATTAAACTCTTGTGTCAACAAATCGCTCAAGCGGAGCCACTCTGTGAATTAACTACATCCATAAATGAGTAGGTAGAGAAAGCTAGGGATGACTTGAATCAAGCCGATGAGGCCATTACTGTACATCTTGAATGGCAAGATTCAAATTCGGGAAAAGCATCCAATTTTCCCAGGATACTTGAGGTTCATAAAGATATAATTTTCACGGAATGGAACACTCAGGTGTTAAAGGCAGAGAGAGCAGCTTCAAGATGTAGATTAACTTCTAGCAATTTAGTTGATCTAGTTAACAACACTCTCTACTTAGCAAATATGATTTCCCAGTGTACACCAGGAAATATTACAACAACAAATGCATTGGAACAAACATGTTATCCTGAGTTAGAAGGTAGAGGAAGATTAATTGCCGGGATTAATAGTTTAAACATGGAAACGTATTGGCACTTCCTAGTTAAGCCTCATACACAAAGAGCCGCCCTGAAATGTTTAATAGATGCCATCGAGTGTATGATCCCCAACATTCAAGATGCCACCTGTGCTGCCCAGCTCAGTTCGCGCCTCAACAAACCTCCGGAAATTGAGCCAATGCTTGCCATTAATCAGCTCAAATTCAAAGGAAAGCAACCGACCCAATGAATCATCCTCCAGCTCCCCAGTTCGCCAGCCGAAATAGCAACAAAAGTTATTAATATCAGTTTAAGTAGCATTTCTGTTTTATAGATATTTAGATTAGTATTTTATTTATAGACCCTTTCATGTTTTTAGAAAGGGTCGTAAAATTTTGTAAATTTTGTAAGAGACTTAACAGACTGAAGTTTGCACTACTGTGCTTCATCCTATATTCTTTTATGAGACTCGACCTATTGTTCTTACTTTAATGAGAAAATTTCTTTATACAATTGTGCACTATTGTCGTTGATTGGAGAATGTTTTGCGTTAAAGGAAGAACTGCGCATAGTGATTGATATCTGGGAGTGCCCCACAGCTCATATGGTATTTCTATCTATGTCTGAAGTAATTCTGTTTATGTCAATTGTTATGTGATTATTCTTGCTATCGTTGATTATATGCATGCGCTATAACAACAAAACTTATTCATTCCACTATTGGGTGTTTAGTGATGTGCTTTTACTTTTAAATCATGTATATGATAATGATATGAATGTATAAAATGTAGTAATTTCACTTCAATCGCTCTGCTTAACTATTTAAGCAAAGAAATCTTAAATGATTTAATATCTATGTTGTGAAGACACAGTCATCTATATGCTTGTCTTTTAGACATAGAGCATCAAAAGCTATGGTTTAGAGCTCAATAGATTCCCGGGATAGTTTCATTTACTTATATCTTTGTCAATAGTTTTAGCCTTTCGCTTACCACTAGTATTATCTATAAAACATTCACTCATCGCATTTATCTATTTCTGGGAAACTGGTCCCATTATCCCCAGTCGGAGCCACTATCCCAAACGGAAAAGGAGTTGCACTAAGGTCCGGACTGGGTGGTTTCCCCAATGTTGTTGCAACGATTTTCGAGGCATCAACAGAACACCACATGAAAATGGTGTGTCAGAAAGGATGAACATGACAATCATGGAGCGTGCAAAGTGCATGAGATTGCATGTAGGATTTCCCTTGTAATTTTGGGTGAATGTTGTAGATACTGTTGTTTATCTAATATATAGAAGGCCTTCAATTTCCTTGCCACGATGGTATTCTATAGGAGACAAGGATAGGTAAAAGGGTAAACTACTCATATTTAAAGACTTTTGGTTGTGAAGCCTTTGTCCACATCAATAGAGAATATTGGATATGTTGTTAATGATTTTGGTTATCGCTTATATGATTATGAAAATCACAATCATTAGGAGCAGAGATGTCATATTCGATGAAAAGGCCTTGTATAAGGATCAAATGCAATAAAAGAAATAGGAAAAGGAAAACTAAGAATACATAGTGCTTGATGAGATCACATAAAAAGTAAAGGTGCCTGAAAATCATAATGATCAACAACCACAACAACAATAGGCACCTCAAACACCTAAAAGTGGTGTTAGAATATCTCCTAAGATAAGTAGATCCCCTGAGCGATACTCTCCTTCATTATATTATGTATTGTTGATTGATCTTGGTGAACCAGAAAGATATGAAGAATCAATGTAGGTAGAAACCAGGAAGAAGTGGGAGCAAGCCATGGAAGAAGAGATGGAGTCCTTGATGCATAACCAAACGTGGGACTTAGTCAAGTTTCTTGCAGGTAAAATAACATTGTAGAATAGATGGATTTACAGGTTGAAGGAAAAAGACAAAGGTAAACATAGGTATAAGTCTAGACTTGTGGTTAAGGGGTTTGCACAAAAGAAAGGTATAGACTTTGATGAAATTTTTTCTCTTGTTGTTAAAATGACTTCAATCAGAACTATTTTAAGTCTAGTGGTAGCAAAATATTTGCATCTTTAGCAGTTAGATGTAAAGAAGACATTTCTCCATGGGGATTTAGAGGAAGAAATATATATGCAACAACCACAAGGGTATGAGGTCAAAGGGAAGAAGAAATTAGTGTACAAATTGAAGAAGAGATTGTATGCCACAAAACAGGCTCCAAGGAAGTGGCATCCAAAATTTGATAGGTTTATGTATGAATAAGATTATAGTACATGTCACTCTGAACATTGTGTTTATCTTAAAAATAAAAATGATGGAAGCTATATTATATTGATATTGTATGTAGATGACATGCTTGTTGCAGGGTCTAACATGTAGGAAATAAATATGCTCCAAGGAAAATTGGCAAATTTATTTGCAATGAAGGATTTGGGTGCTGCAAAACAAATTCTTGGTATGAGAATAACTAGAGATAGGAAAATTTTCAAATTATCATTGTTTCAGAGTGAGTACATAGAAAAGGTGTTGGAAAGATTTAATATGCATAATAAAAAACCAGTCAGTACACCATTGGCTAGACATTTCAAACTAAGTAAGGATATTTGTCCCAAGACTCAAGAAGAGATGGATTATATGTGTAAATTTTCATATGCTTCAGTAGTTGGAAGCTTAATGTACACAATGGTCTGCACAAAGCCTGATATTACACATGCAGTGGGAATTGTAAGTAGGTATATGAAAAATATGGGAAAATAGCATTAGATGGAAATGAAGTGGATTATTAGGTATTTGAGAGGTACCACAGATCAAACATTATGCTTTGGTGGTTCAAACATTTCTCTACAGGGATATGTTAATAGAGATACATTATGTGATAGAGATAACAGGGGGAGCACCATAGTGTATGTGTTTATTGTAGGTGGAACAATTGTTAGTTGGGTTATGAAATTGAAAAACATTGTTGCAATTTCAAAAATGGAAGCACAATATGTTTCTAATACAAAGGCTAGTAAAGAAATGATTTGGTTACGAAGGATTATGGATGAATTGGGAAATAAGAAGGAGATTGGTAGGTTATATAGTGACAACCAGAGTGCCATTCATCTTCTAAATAACTCAACATTTCATTCTAATACTAAACATATATAGCTCAAGTACCATTTCATACGATCAATCTTGGAAGATGGATAGTTGAAGGTTGAAAAGATACAAACTAGCCATAATCCTCCAAATATGTTAACAAAAGTTATAATTAGGGAGAAAATGAGTTTTTGCTCAATTTAAACTGGTCTTCAAGTATGATGATGAAGATGAGAACATCTAGGTCAAAAGTGGAAGCATTGTCTAGCAAGTGAAGTAGCAATGGAGTTGCTATAATTAGTCTCCAAGTGGGAGATTGTTGGGTGTGGAGCCTGATTATCTTCCTGATTTAGAGATCTTGCTTCAGCGGTCCCCTGAAGCTAAAATTAGATGAAAATTTTCCTTGTAAAATATTGTAATTTCATATTCAATCTGGGCCATTCATTAGGCGGATAATCTAATGGCAGAAGCTATGTTAATTTAGGGTTTTCCCCCTAGAGGTAAACCCTTGGTTTATATGAGGGAATTGTATTGTGGGTATGTATTATTATTCTAAGCGAGTAAGGGAGAGGAGAATGTGTGAAAGCTGAGAGGAAATTACAGGGAATCTGATGTAGGTTGTATCTCTTCATTTTGATAGATAATATAAAAGAAAAGACTGACTATTTCTTCGTGGTCATAGCCCACATTTGGTGAACCACGTATATCTGTGTTTCTCTTGTTTTATGAGTTTCTGTGTTTTTTTTTCTTTCTTAATATTTTATGTGTTTCATTGCTATGTTAATTAATTTCTAACTACTTCCTCCTAAGTCTCTGACTCCTGCTAGCCTCTGCACTATCAACTGAATAATTGTTTTCACTACAACTTCTATACGCCCCTTAGTATATGATTGCCACTAGTACTGCAATTGTCCCTCAAGAACTAAATGCACCATCCTAAACACTAATCCAACTGCTATTGAATACTGGGGGTCCCTGTAGCAAGGGTATTGATCCAAGAAGAAACACATGAATGATGCTCTCCTCAAAGGATCCTACCGACCTCTACACAACTCTAGATTCAAGAGCTCAATTTCTCCCCACCTCTCTCCTGATGGTATAACTATATACAAAGAAAAGTCTTCCTCCAACCTAGAGGACAATTGGTCAATCTTCACTGAAGCTGCTGCCTACTTCTACTTCTCCTTCTTGTCCTTATTCCTTTGAGGCCACTAGGTATTGTAGTGACAAAACTCACCACAACTGAAGGATTTGATGTTCAATAGAGCCATCTTCTTCTTTTTTCCTCCTTGTGAGCCTTATCCTTGACTACTACCTTTCTTTTCCTTTCCCTTCGATTCAAGGGTACATTCTCCACCTCCTTCACACTCTTTGATCCTTTGCTGCTGCCAACATACTACTCTTGACTATAGCAAGTCACATATCCTTCTTTATGAAATCTTCCCACAATCGATACCATCCTAGTAGCTAATCAAGGAAAATTTTACGGGCTAATATTCGCCCATGGGCTAATTTTCTATACTTCTTCCAAAAAAAAAGATTTGCTAATTTCCATTTTTTTCTAAAAATGATTTGCCCAAATTTTGTAGAATGAAATTATTTTACCCTAAAAATAGCCAAAAAACTATATATAGACTATATAAAAATATTATAAATTTGAATATTTTTACAAAAATATCTCCAAAATTTTTATAGATTTCATATTATGGACTAGTGGGATTCGCCAAGGTTTTTAAACTCTAAGATAAATTTCCATCCTTAAAATTTTCCCTGTAGCTAATCTTGTATAGGGATACCTTAGAATTAATTAACCCACTCCTTGGTGAAACGCTACAAGCACTGGTTCAACTTCTTGTGGCATATCTCCAACTGTAGCAAGCTCATTTTTGATATCCTGAATCGTGGTAAGGTAAGGGGTAACTCCTTCTCCCTTCTATATCATAGCGTTCCTCAACTTCTCCTTTAGGAGCATCATTTTATTCTTGGAAGGATTCTGGTATAGTGCTACAAGAGAATCCCACATCTCTTTGGCCATATTATTGGCCACTATGTGTGAGACTACATGATCCCGAACTCCTTCAAGGGTCAACTGCTTTTCCTTGGCCATCTCCTTATTATAATTCTCTAGTTTCTGCGGGTCTATCGGTACTGTAAAAAATCTCTCTGTGTACATCCTCAAACCATCCTCATCTAGTAGGAAAGACATCCTCTCTTTCCAGATACAACAATTCAAGGCTCCATCTAGCTTATCCTGATCTCAAAGTCCTAGTGAGACCATTTTCAACAAAGTTCACAACTGGGAAATAAACATGAATATTCTCCTTTCCTACTTGGCTACCTGCTTTGAAATTCACACTCCTTTAAGGAATGCACAGTCCTACCTATTGGTTTTTCCTATGCAACTGGAAATTTCATATTTCCTGGAAGACTGAAACTCGAAACCCTATGAGAAATATTCCTCAGTGTGTTCTACTTCTCTTCCTCCCGATGTTGATTTTTCTACTGCAAAAATGTCACTAATCAACTGCACTTATATTTTCTTTGAAAATTCACTAATCTGATTCATCGGAACTGCTTCTCGACCTCACCATTACCTGCTGAAACTGCTACTGGGTTCTTTTAATTTTCCTGCCACTTGCACTAGAAAGTTGACCCTTCTGCCTAGAAGTTTAAACTACATGTATGGCTCTACTCAAATCCAGAGGGATTGTGCTATTTTTCTCTCTAAACTGTAAATTTCTCCCTCTTCATCTCTGAGCCACTGATATGTCAAAATAGCTCTGATACCATGTGAAATTTTCCTTGAAATGCAATAATTAGAATTAATTCTTCTAATTGGATTAATTACGCAGTTTATTTTCTTATGGGAAAATAATGAATTGATCACACTGCAATTTATTTAGAATAAAAAATGTTGTGGAAAATAAAATGATGGAAAATGAGAAATATAGAGTGCACACACAAAAATATGACATAGTTATTTTTAGACAATTGTCCAAAAAAAACCCCAATGTGGGAAAACCAGTGTAGCAAATGAGGGTTTTATTATTATATACAATAAAAAAAATTGAGTAAAAATCTGGGTGCAAAACTAGCTATCCTCCAACAAAATATACTTCCAAAATTATTTGGAGGAAATTCCTCCCTTCTGTATAATACTTCTTGCTAGCTAGATTTGGATGAGCTTTCCTACCTCGCTTTAGCCCTGGAAGTGACTAACTCTGCCTTCTAGGTGATCTCCTGACCTCCTACAACTGAATTGATCAGTTTTCATCATTTTGAACTAGGGTTTCTCGCTGCCCACACTAGTTGCTCGAACTATTTGCAGAAATAATTCAGTCTTCCAAATACTGCTGCTCTGTTGCTACCTCAGTCACTACGCTAATCCCTTAGTCACTGCCACTCGATATCTATATAAAATTCTTCTCTAGTTGAACTTTGCTCTATGATAAATTTGATCTGCCTTGATCACTGGTGTGTTTTGCTCCAACCCCATCGAACTCCTCTTATAATTTCTCGTTGGATCACCAATGACCATTATTAAATCCTCATCAAAATCTAAGATCATCTCTAATTCGATCGATATGATTTTCTAGAGATATCTCACCTTTCTCAATTTATTCCTAATATAGGAAAAAATTAATTATTGACTAATTAAATTAATTGGGCCATCTCTAGGTGTTTTCTCTTGATTTTTTTTTGGGTTATGGAGTTATAGTGTTTCTAAGCCTCTTTAAACAAACTTAAGACTAGAACACCTGCCCGATGCTACCCAACCATAAAAAAAGAACACTCCCTCTTAGTGAGGAATGTTGTTATGAAACCGACTCACAAAAAGATAGAAAAGAAAGATAAACACCTTAGAATTCAGCCTCTTCAAGGGGGAAACCTCCTTTACATTACACAAATGAATAATTCTTGGATGATACAAATGACAAGACCTCCTTTCTATATATAGGAGTCAAAGGGGTCATAATATAATCAGAGGCGACATAACAATAATAATGTAAGGGCACAAAAATAACAATAGTGGGCTTCTATGGGGCACAATAATAACAATATGGGGACTACATGGGTACAACAATATAATAAGGGGGTTGTATTAATAACAATAAAGGGTTACATTGGTAGTATAGGGGCCTAACATGCACCTCTCCTTAAAAAATTGTTGTCCTCAATGCTTGAGTAGTTCTTGATGCTTCTGTATAAATTTCTTGTCCTCCCATGTGCAATCTTTAGCGGGTAAGTTCTTCCCCTTGTTGAGATACTCTGAAATTGATCGATTTCATAGCTGTCAAGTTCTTGCTTTTGTGATTGCTCCACGCTCCAATATGATTTTTACTTCCTCGCCAAGTTCTAGCAATATTGTTTGAATTGTGATCTTCTGCATCTTTTGAATGAGTGGCCACACTTCTTCATCCTTCTTCCATTCATACATTGTTTCGTTTATCCAATCTGGTTGGATAATAGAAATGGTGCACAACAATGCTTCTAATCCTCATCCTTTCTTGAGAGTGCATCTGCCATAAAATTTTGCTTCCCTTCTTTGTAGATGATTTCAAAGTCGTAACCCAACATATTTGTGACCCATTTTTGTTGCTTTTCAGAGGATAATATTTGTTCTAAAAAGTATTTAATACTATCATGATCCGTTTTTACCTTGAAGTGTCTTCCCATTATGTAAGGTTGCCATTTCTTAAGTGCGTGTAGTATTGCCAACATTTCCTTCTCATAAATAGCTTTCTTGAGGGACATTTGTTTGTATGTATGTAACCATAAAAATACCCAATCACCGACATCAAAACCTCTTTCATTGCAATGTTGATTTGCCTGTTGTTTCATTCAATTCTGCTCCAAAGTGGCGTTATCCCTTAAAAGTTGGAGAACTTGTTGTTGATGCTTGATGTGATCTTTCATTGCTTGAATATTTTTCTTCTTGATATGTCCTTCTATATTGAGAGTTTGAGGAGTGGTAATTTCTTCCAGTGCATTACAAGATATGGTTGGATTCATTTCTCGATGCTTTATGTGATCTTTCACTTCTTGAACATTTTTCTTCTTGATATTTCCTTCTATCTTGGTAGTTTAAGAAGTGGTAATTCCGGCCATTGCATTACAAGATATGGTCGAATTCATTTCTTTTTTCTTGATGTGGTCTTTCACTTCTTGAACCTTTTTCTTCTTGATATGTCCTTCTATCTTAAGAGTTTGAGGAGTAGTAATTATTTCAAATGCTTTACAATATGTGGTCGGATTCATTTATTCTTTCTCTAGGGTTCCTTCCTGGTGTATATACTCTTCTTTTGATGTTTCTTGATCCTTTTCTTCCTCCTCTCCACAATCTATGTAAAATAATTTCTTCTCAGCAAACTTATGACCTTTAATGTATTTTTTATCACAATTGTAACAAAGCCCTTTTTCTCTTTTTTCTTCCAATTGATGTGGTGTAACCCTTGTAGGTGGTGGAAGGCTAGGAGAAACAACACTTCCATATTTATAGTCATGAGTGGCAGGATTCCTTGTTTCCATAATTTCGCTTTCAATTTTTCTTGCCCACCTGAATGCCTTCTCCAATGAATCAGGTTCCTGAAGACAATCCTCATGTTGAATGTTATCCTTTAAAGTACCTATGAAGAAATCAATCCTTTGCTTCTTTGGAATATCGTTCCTCAATGTGCTCTGCCATTGAACACTTTTGTTTGAGATTTATCAATTGGCTAAAGAATGTGTTTCTCTTTGTATCCTCATAATGTGCTATAATTTCCTCCGTGAAAATTGACCACGTAACAAGTGGTTTACGAGAACAAAGCCCTTTATACCATAAAAATTGTTCTTGTTCTAAATATGAAGATGCAATACATACCTTTTGTAATAGTGGTACACCATGTAGATCAAAATATTTCTCCATCTATAGTATCCAATTTACCAGATCCTTGCCATCAAACTTCCTCATCTCAAAGTTTCTTGATTTTAGGAGCTCGATCTTGAAACGACTGTAACTCTGTAATTTCAGATCTCTAAGTTATGAAATTTCTTCCTGTGGTAGATCTATGAGTTCTCTTTCTAACCCCACAAGTCTAATCACAATTTGATTATCAAAGAAAGAGTTATGTAAAAACCCCTAAGATGACCTGGTTATATAATGTTTTAGTAGAGTGAACTTGTATGACGTGCCACGTGTCGCTGTTTCAACCTTCATATCTGAAAACTATGCACAAAAAGCTAAAGTCTGTCCTATTTTTGTAACTTCTTACGAAATTTCAATTTGTTTCTCAGAGAGAAAGTTATGATGATTTTCCCAAGGTCACTTGTTTAGGATGTAATTTGGGAGTCTGCAGAAACCCTAACTTCCTTAGATCATATATCCGAAACTATAGCGAGATAAGATCTGAAATTCAGACTCAAGATTCAGATCGATTTCTTCTAAAATGGTTTTTTTTTTTTAGCTTCTCAGACTTCGTAGCGAAAAGGTTATATCGAAAATACCACGATGACCTATTTTAGATGAAATTTTGGAGCTTGCAAAAACCCTAACTTCCTCAGATCATATCTCCCAAAATATAGTGATACAAGATCTAAAATTCGGATGCACGGTTCAAAACGATTTCTTCTCAAATGGGTTTTTTTTGTAGCTTCTGAAACATCGCATAAAAAAAGTTATAGCGAAAATACCATAATGACCTGTTTGGAGCACCGAAACCCTAGAATCCAAAGCTTTGATACCAAATGTTATGAAACCAACTCACAAAAAGATAGAAAAGAAAGATAAACGCCTTAGAATTCAGCCTTTTCAAGGGGAAAACCTCCTTTACATTACACAAATGAACAATTCTTGGATGATACAAATGACAAGACCTCCTTTCTATATATAGGAGTCTAAGGGGTCATAATATAATCAGAGCTGAAATAACAATAATAATGTAAGGGCACAATAATAACAATAGTGGGCTTCTATGGGGCACAATAATAACAATAAGGGGACTACATGGGTACAACAATATAATAAGGGGGTTGTACTAATAACAATAAGGGGTTACGCTGGTAGTATAGGGGCCTAACAAGCATGTTCTGTGTTACTTTGATTCATTTGCTACTCTAAGTTGAACCATCCTACATCTGTGTTGATAGTGACACTACATTGTACAACCTGTACTATTGCGAACTTTACATTTGCGCTACAAATGATTTCCTCTTTCTGCGACTATTGCAACTAAGAAATGAATCTTTGAATCAACTCTTCCGCTGGAGTGGCTCTCCAACTGCCTCCTGAGTCTTTGACTGCAACTAGCATATTGCTATATGGAATTTATACCTACGGATAAGTACATCTTCCCTAAGTGGGTAGTTACACTTAGAACAACATAAGTAAAGATGTTTAGCCTTTTCCTACAATAGACAAATAAGGTAAAGGAACCTACTTGTGATCCTTCGCTTCCTTTGATCAACTTTGAATTGCTCCTATTGCTCCCACTCAAACTGAATTCTCTCAATTGGTACCTACCAACATAAATAGAAGATGAGAACAATCAAAGCATATGATCTATCTACTATAAACAAATGCAATCAAAAACATTTGAACATACATTCATCATAGATATAGACAAGAATATGGGAAAAGGAACAAACAAATTTATTCATTGATAGAAGGAGAAGTTACACCCAATGTGGTTCAATCCCATGTCACTCATCCAGCTTAGTCCAAACCCTCATCACACCAATAACACATCAATCTAGCAGCATAACATTCCTTGACAATGATTTCAAGTATCAAACCAACAATATTTCTCTACAATCCAAGTTCTAGCCCCTTGATCACTATGATGAGTGGTCAATTTATAGGTAGATGCAAGTGGTTATGTCATAAATTGGGCATTGAATGGTTTTCCAAAATTGGAGTTAGTTTCCATGGAGGAAGGGATGAGAGGATAGAGGGATAATTGATCCATAGCCTATCCAAAGTAGACCTCATGGGATGAGATAAGAGCTAGGAATCCTTCTAGAATGCTCTAGAATCCAAGAATATTCCTAGAATCCTATGCCAATTTTTCTCATTCTCGCCTAGCGTAGGTCAAAGTGGGCCTAAGTGCACTACAATTTAGGCTTGAATGGGCCTGTTTGATATGCAACGCAGTTACCCTTGACCAAGGCTGGGCTGGTGTCCCAAGGAGGCATTTCAACAGGGTTTCAATCTAGGAAACTTTCATGGATGGAAGCATTCAATTTGATGACTTGTCTAGGGCATGTAACAACTGGATTAGGGTTTGATGTGCCCTAATGGTACTGATCTAATCGTTGGGGGTGATGTGCGCAAATAGACCTGTAACAGTTGTCCCCTAAAGCATGAAGTTGAAAATGATAATGTCGAGTGGTATGCTTTATGATGTGATGAGGAGTATTTGAAGTGGACGGTGACCTGCATCGATTAGAATACATAATATCATGATATCTTTGAATTTTTCATGAATTGCTGAGGGAAGGCATACCCATATTGAAGATATAAACTTTTCATTACATGTACATAAATCAGATAGTCGTATACTAATATAGACACATGATAGGATGACCATCTGTGTAAAGCCATCATAAAAATGATTTAGTACTCTCTTGAATTCGTAGCCCGGATGGATGAAACTAGATCTGAGTTCTTCTATCTCGTCCAATCGTTCGCCCAAGTACGAGTCTAACCATGTGAAAATGTGATCTGAAGTCGAACATGGGAAGACATCGTCTAATTACCAACCAATGATGTAAGCTGTTAATAGATGTGAGGTAAATCAATGATAATGATAATGTTTCTCAAGGTACTACAATACATTCTGCATGGTGTGAATAAATTTTTTGATGTCAAACACCATAGAAAGTCTTTTGGTCAAAGGCCTGCGATGTCAACCTGTCGCCGGAAGCGAGAAACTTGCCATTGATGTATGCAAGCCCCAAGGTACTGGAAAGGTGTTTCTAAGTCAACTTCTTGGATAATGTGATGATGTTGATAAGAAGTGACTCCTTGCATGAGGGCCTTGATGAATCCCCCATCAATGACACGAAACTAGTGTAATCATTTTTGAAGACAAAATGTGACTGACGACACAACATTCAGGAATGATGGTCATGAAAATGAAGTTTTTATGAGTATTGCAAAGGATGAAGTTTACTGAGTGACTTCTCTTGAACATGTCGGTGACATTGAATGAATTGGTAGAATTGACCCAAAACCAAAGTGATGGACAGTGTGATAGACCATCGGTATGATAACCATAGGTATGATAACCATCAAGCAGATAACCCAACCCAAATAGTCACAAAGATGAAGTGAAAGTGTCATGTTCAAGAGCGAATTTCTACCATAAAGTGATTTATCCCTTTTCCCATTTTCCTTAGTCATTGCTGACCAATACCTCTTTATTTTTTAACAAGCTCGAGGAGGATAACATGTTCTTGTAGTATAATTCCACCATTCAGGTGAATCCATCGCTATGTGATGTTTTATTGAGTCTAGCGAAGGTGAAACTCGGTCTTGTCATGATGGACAAGTTTGTCGCTATTTGATGTTTTAACAAGTTTAACGACAATGAGAACTCGGTCCTTTTCATGTTTAGAGAGTTTGAAAAGGGAAGAAAAGAAAAATCCACAAGTTCTTTTTTAAAATTTGTCTCTTAAGTCTAGAAAAACATAAAATAATACAAGAGAGAACCTATTGACCATGTTCGATCAACGTATTCCTTTTTCATAAATAATCTATCTCAGTCCCGAAAAGGGTTAAACTTATATTGAGTAGATGTCATTTTCAATCTATTTACGAGCTGAAAAGGACAAGCACTTGACAATATTTTCATGTTTCGAGAGTCTGAAAAGAGCTTGAAGAGGACTCCAAGGGGGTTCCTTTTTCGATGTTTAACAGAGCTCGAAATAGAGATAAAAGCATACTATGTGGTCAAAAGTACAATTTACGATTATGCATGTCAAATTCGCTATGTCAGCTGTAAACCTGCTCAAAGAACCACCAAACAAATTAAAAATACCTGTTTCAATGGTAACAATAGGTAAAAACTATAGTTTCTTCATTTAATGAACATGAAATAACCAATTTACCAAGTCATTTTCACCATTTGATATTTACCATTTAGTTTTGTGCTTTGAACCAGTTTTTACTTCGAACTTCAACCACTGATTATGGGAGATTCTGTGGACTATTCTTCATGTCATCAGAACGAGGTAGGAGATCTACCTTTCTCTTTCATTTAAGGTCACTCTTTTTCAGTTTTAGGCAATTTTTTAGGGTTTTAGTGTCCCTAAGGCAAATATACCTCGCCCTGGGATCAATGTAGCTTAATGCATCGAAAACTGTGCTGCAGTGTAGTCAAGAAGAAGGGTACCTGCCCTGCAGTGCACTATCTCAAGACCAAGGCTGCATTGGGCGCAGTTTAGAAATTTGTTTCATCTGTTTTACCCAAAATCTCTTCAATTTTTTGCATGAAATGGATCCTAAATAAGCCTATAGTTTGATTTCAGACTTTGATCGGATCATAATGGATATTGTTTGGCATGAAAGAGAACATGAAGAACAGGATATGGTTGCCCTAAATGATCCTGGTACTGTTGAGGCCCTAAGATATTGTGGGTTACTCAAATATTTCAGGTTATCTGGGATGAGGCAACAATTAGAATTATTGCAGTTCTTGGTTCATTCATGGGATCTAGCGGAGTAGGCTTTTCACATAGGGGGCAAAGTGCTCCCTATATTGATTGATGATATTTACTTCCTTATAGGATTGTCGAGACATGGTGCCCCCATTTCTATTTCAGGTTCTACCCGTGGGGATGACTCAGTGAGGGATTACATTCGAAAATTATATTGGCCAGGTACACAACCTAGAAAAGATGGGAAGATAAACATCAGGGATGTTTGTGATTTCCCTTGTGAACAATCCTCTTCACTATTGCAAAGTTGGTGGGTAGTGCGACACTTCATCTGGCAAATAGATCATACATGCAGTATGCACTTGAGTGTCTTGAGCCAACTATATTCAATTGGTGTGAGGAAATACTTTCTTCCATTAAAGAGCAACTGACCGAAGTAAAGAGTGGCAAGACGAAATTTTTGGCTATGGTTTGAACTTGATTTCTTTTACTTTGGAGAGAATTCCATTGATGCAACCTCAGCATGTGTCACTGAGTTTAACTAGTCCTAGAGATCCACAGATGTAGAGATGGGTTGAGTTTATGGCTAGACATGCTGGTTAGTCATCAATCTCATTTCCTCCTGCATTCTTCAGTTACCTTTGTCGACAACACATTTTCATCGAGGAACATTCATATGTAGGGATGGATTTTCGTGGAGATCCAGATTTGAGATTACCAGTGGGTGCTTAATGGGGTGCTATAGGTAAACTGTTTTGACCATGTGTTTTTTAAGTTTTTACATGTTTTTGTGTTTTTTGATGTTTCCAAGACTAAACTAAAAATGTTCTCATGCATACAGATGTTGGCACTGTTCGACTAATGGGTCATCGGCAGGAGGTGGGTGAACCAGCATGGAGAAATGTCGGAAGAGCAGTTCTCCAAGATTTGGATCTGACTGAGACACTGGCAGAGTTGTAGGATTATATAGAGGGGTTAATCCTCAGTATACCGGATGTCCAAATCGAGGAGTTATCAATGAGACTGCAACACCATAATATTGGTGTACCTAGCCGTTGGATGAGGCTATTGCGCATGATAGCTCAGGCAGTGACGTGTTTTCATGAGCATTAGATCTACTTAGGTTAATTTACTATATGCATTTTTGAGTTTTGAGTTCAGATAACCAACATGTATTGGACACAAAATTTTGTAAAAACTTTAAAAATCTATCTATTTTACTTTCAGTGTTTTTATATGGTTATGTGTAATCCTATTCAACTGTTGATGTGAATTGAAAATTTACTTTTTACATGTGTTGTAAATGTCTGTTTAACACATAGTTTGATAAAGAATCAGTCAATGTGTTAAAGTTCCTGGAAATGTGTTGATATTGAATGTAATCAAAGTGTATTTCCAAGAGACTAACTCTAAGGAACATACGATAAATAGTTGGATTTCAGACGGTATAAACATTTGTAAGTTGCAGTACAACAAGTTGTGAGTCCAGCCTAATGATGATTTGGAAAATGGAAAGAGAAATGGCATTAGAGCGGAGTTCGATCAATGTGCTATACTCAACAATATTGTTTATAGAACCACTGATACAAATCCCTTGAAAAATCACTAACTTGCCACTTGGAGCGAATATGGCCCATGCTGCAGAAGATAGGTTCTACGTACTACGACTAGCACCATCGGCATAATCAACAAATGGTTCCAAAGATTTTGACATCTACAATGATCTAGGTGGATGTTGGTGGCCACCCACCTATCCCATTTGGACCCCCACAATTGTCTCTTTCAGCATTTTCAGTTTCCTTAATTGTAGCACAGCTTACTATTTTTAGCAGTTTTTCCGGTCCTGAACTTCCGGAGCCATTTTGAGGCCCTAAACGACGTTTTTTGGGGAATCCAGGGGCAACATGGGTCCATGCGATGGACCGATGTTGCCCATTCCAACAATGGTAGTTCTCGGATAGATCTTTCTAACGAGCTATCATACGCATCAAACGAAGATCGTATGCCAAAGTTACAACCCCGGAAATTGATGTACCAATTTACCCAAAACGGGGCCCCACAATTTGGCGTTTCATCTTCTAAGGGTCGTTTGGAATGTGAAGGGTTTTCCGTTGTTTCTCAATAATAAATAGGCCTTCGAGCCTCATTGTAACACAAGTTTGGAATGGTTCAGAGGCATTTAGCCGCACATCTCTTCTCAGAGATAAGCTACCATCGCCCTAGCTGGTTTATTTCCAATTCTGGTTGTAAGCATATTTTGGTATTTTCCATTAATGAAATGAAGTATTATTTCCGCTGCATCTCTTTACTTATGGTTATCACATCTCTATATTTATGGTTATCTCTGTAATTTGTGTGTTCCTGTTTAAATCCGGAGCAGTGGTATCAGTGGTATCCCAAGACAACCCGTCGAAGCCGCAAGAAAAGAACAACACCACGAAACCGAAGAAGGACACAGGAAAGTGGTGTGAGTTCCACAAGAGTCCCACTCATAACACAAGTGAGTGTTGGACCAAGCAGTCATTGGTGGCTAAGTTGAAGGCTTCCGAATCAGATGCATGTTCCGACCTTGAGCCAGAACCCGACAAGGGGAATGGAAAAGGGAAGCAAATCATTGATGCGGATCCCAATGCCACTATTGCCACTGCCAAGATCTAGAAGAATGAGCCCGAAGAGCCAGAGGAGGGGGGAACGTCTTTTCCACTCACAGATGTGGGTGAAGGGTTCGCCGCTGCAATTCATTGTTGACAGTGGCAACCAAAAGAACCTTATTTCAGCAGAGGTCGTGAAGCGGTTGGGCCTACTGATTACACCACACCCACATCCGTACAGTATCGGGTGGCTTCATGAAGGATGAGATCTCAAATTTTGCCAGTAGTGCCGCCTTCCCTATAACATCAAACCATTCACAAACGAGGTATTGTGTGATGTTACACCTCTGGATGTTTGTGATGTATTATTAGGCCAACCATACTTGTGGAGGTGACATGCTGTGTATGAGTCAAGGCCTCGTGCTGTCATTATTTTTGAGTGATTCATTATACATGATACCAGAGGTAGCCCCACCTACCGCCACATCTTTGATCACTGCTAAGAAAGGCAGCAAGCTCATCTCACAGACCAGGAAATTCATCTGTATGATTCACTCCCAAAGTAAGGGGAAGATTATTGCTACATCCATGACCCCCATAAAGGGTTCCTCCACGCAGCAGCAGCAGAGGGATACAGTCATGACAGAACATAGGAACAACTTCTCCTCACCCACAAGAGTACCACATAAGTTTCAGGTGGGCGACAAAGTTTGGTTACATCTGCAGAAAGAACGCCTTACAAGAGCCCATTAGAAGCTTAGACCACTCCAACATGGTCCTTACAGCAGTACCAAGCTTGTGGGGTACAATGCTTTGGAGCACAACATTCCTCCATTCCTTCACCTGCACCAAGTGTTCAATGTGGACCGTCATCGACCATGCTTCCCACCATTACTGGACACATCAAACAGTGCAGAACAAGTTCAGCAGATGGAGGAACTCAACGCAATGGGGACCATTGCTTCCTAAGGGGGGAGGAATGATCCAGGTGGATGTTGGTGGCCACCCACCTATCCATTTGGACCCCCGCAACTGTCTCTTTC
>APFE031576285.1:21887-34074 GCA_000404065.3 Pinus taeda
ATGCCAAAGTTATGACCCCGGGAAATTGATGTACCAATTTACCCAAAACGGGGCCCACAATTTGGCGTTTCATCTTCTAAGGGTCGGTTTTGGAATGTGAAGGGTTTTCCGTTGTTTCTAAATAATAAATAGGCCTTCGAGCCTCATTGTAACACAAGTTTGGAACGGTTCAGAGGCATGTAACCCCACATCTCTTCTCAGAGATAAGCTACCATCGCCCTAGCTGGTTTATTTCCAATTCTGGTTGTAAGCATATTTCAGTATTTTCCATTAATGAAATGAAGTATTATTTCCGCTGCATCTCTTTACTTATGGTTATCGCATCTCTGTATTTATGGTTATCTCTGTAATCTTTGCGTTCCTATTTAAATCCGGATCATACAAAAAATGCAAAGCAGACTATTTAACCACATAAAAACTCTAAAAGTCACACTGTGACACACACACACGTAATCAAAGCATATATGCAATGCTTTTTACTACGCACAATCAAGCATAGTAATGTTGAAGATACAACCCGTTTTGGGGCTGTGACAATGGAATTCCATCATAATCAACTAACTCGTAAGAGCCTTTTTCGAAAACATGCTTGACAATATAGGGGCCCATCCATAATAGTTCAAATTTTCCTGCTCCTAATTTATCGGCTTCCTGATCATAAAGTAAGACCAAGTCTCCTTTTGAGAATATGTGAGGCTTGACATTGTGTCATATTGCGCCTTCATTTGTTTCTTATGTGCTTCGTTAGCCAATACGGCTTCACGATGTGTTTCATCTACATGGATGAGTTCTAAGAAACGTGCTTCCTCATCAGAAGTGCCAGGTAACAAGTCAATTGCGAGTTTTAATGATGACATTTCACATTGTATTGGAAATATTGGCTCCAAACCATACACCAATTCAAAAGGTGTGAATCTAGTTGCGTTTCTTACCAAGGTTCGGTAAGCTCAAAAAGCTGAGTACAGGATCAAATGTTAGTTTCGTTTGTGAACTCCTATCATTCATTGAAGCATTTGCTTAAGGATTTTGTTGATGGCTTCAAATTGTCCATTAGCTTGTGGATAATAAGGAGTAGAACTATCATGTGAAAGTCCTAACCTGGTAGTTAATTCAATCATCATGTGATTGGGAAAATGTGAACCATGATCTGTAACTAGAGCTTGTGGTACACCAAACCATGCAACCACATGGTTGAAGAAAAAAAGTGCATCCATCTCACCACTGTTGTTTAATGTAGGCATCGCCTCGGCCCATTTTATAAAATAGTCCACGGAGACAATAATATACCCATGCCCCCCTGGCCAAGGGAGGGTTACATGTCATAAAATCAATGCCCCATTTTGCAAATGGTCCAACATCGACGACAGGATGCAGTGGTGTAGGTGGTAATCGAGTTTTACAGTAAAAAATTTGGCATGCATGACAACTTCTGACAACAATAATGCAATCATTAAATATGGTTGGACAGAAGTAACCTACACAGAGAATCTTCTGTGCGGCAACATAACCAGATAAATGTCCACCACAAGCACCAAAATGGAAATCATTCAAAAATTTCTCAACTTCCTCATGTGTGAGGCACCTCCGTAAAATCGTATCAATACCACGACGATAAAGGGTGTTGCCAATGATCAGATAATCTTTGGCTTGATATTGAATATGTCACTGTTGCGAGTGAGAGGTATCGGGTCGAAAAGTTTGGGTTTGGAGATAGATCAGTTATCTCCATACCAAGGGTTAGATGATGAAATCAAAAATAGAGTCTCATCTGAATTTGATGGTTTCGTTGTTGAGTCGATGTCGGTAGAGGGAAGGTCGCAAAGAAGCTCAACAAAAACTAGGGACTTCTTTGACTTGGATTTGATGAATTACAAATCAAATTCCTACAAAATGATGATCCATTTCAAATATTTGCCCCCAACAATTGTTGTGACAAGATGTATTTCATAGGGTTGCAATCCAAAATGATAATGGTATTTTGAAGCAGGATATAATGGCGAAATCTCTGTACAACTTGAACAGTAGCCAAAGCTAGATTTTCAACATAAGAATACTTAACTTCTGTATCATTGAGATTATGACTCAAATAATAGATCAGATGTTTAGTCCCATCTTATTCTTGGATTAAAACCATAACAATGGTTGTATATGCAATGACGAGATACAAGAAATAGTCGTTTTGATAATTAGGGGCATACATTAATGATGCTCAGGTTAGGGTAACTTTGAGAGCATCAAAAGAAGCTTGCACAACCTAGTCCCAATGGAAGGGAATTTTGTTTTCAAAAGACGAGTAAATCCTTTAGCCATTTTGGCATAATTGGGAATGAATCTCCTTAGAAAGTTAGCCTTCCCTTGGAGTCTCTGTAACTGAAGTAAATTGGAAGGTGGAGGCAGATCAAGAATTGCCTTAACCTTCAAAGGGTCGAGACGAATTCCTTCTTTAGACACTACGAAACCAAGAAAGTGACCAGAACCAACACAAAACAAACATTTATATGGATTGAGTCAAATTTTGTAGTGTCAGCACCGTAAAAAGATGGCTCTCAAATGTTGTGGGTGATCAACCCGTTTCCGTGAATGAGTAGGTAAATCATCTAGATAGAGTTGAACATTGTGTTTGATGTCGTGGAAGGCATAATTCATTGCCATATGAGAAGTTTCCCTAGCGTTCTTCAAACCAAAAGGGAGTTTCCTATATGCGAATGTGCTCCAGGGACAAATAAAGGCAATTTTATATTGGTCTTTTGGGCAGATATTGATTTGATTATAGCCGGAAAAGCCATCCATAAATGAAAATATTTCACATCCGGCACAGTCATCAATTATCTGGTCGACAAAGGGAGTGGGATAATTGTCTTTCAGACAAGCATGATTAACATCCCTATAATCAACACACACTCGTATTGTTCCTTATTTCTTCATGACAAGAACAAGATTGGAAACCTAATCGGTAAGAGGAATGGGTATATGAAACCAACATGCAAAAGTTTTTCAATTTTTGCTTTCATGGTAGTAGCTTTTTTCGGATGAACAGGACGGAGGCATTGTCGTACTGGTTTGACATCAGGATACATTTTAATCTCATGTTCAACTATACTAGAATCAATACTTGGCATTTCCTCATATGACCAAGAAAATACATCACGGAATTCATGAAAAAGAGCACGGTAAGTTTCAAGTTCCGATGGAGAACAATATTTTCCAACATGGATGTTTTCTACAATTACAAGTTTGGTCGAAATATTGATAGAAATGGTTTCTTCGATATTCGATAAGTTTCATTTGGAATCGATTGTGTCTATAAATACATAATTCGAAAGGAAATCATTGATTGAAGTGTGATTTAGTTCATTTGGAATATCTTCTATGTGATTTGGAAGATGGGATCGATGATGATAATTTTCCCATGGTTCTTCTTCTATCATCATTGATTGGATGATTCCTTCATCAATAGAAAATGTATGTGAAAAAGGATTAGAGGAAGTACCATATTCTAATGAACGATCAACCCATATAATTGGTGATGATGGATTAGGATTTTTCGTGCATCCAAAAATATTGATTGCTATGTGAGCTCAATGGGGCTTAGCGGCATGGTTGCATTACACATATCAACTTTGGAATTATTGGAAATCTTCCATGGTTCAAATGAAGTGGAAGATATCATGTTACAAGTCTCAAATTTTGTAACTTACGCCATTTGTGATGGTGACGGTAGCGAAACAGTACCCATTAGGGAAGAATATTTGAAGAGACCTACTCTAACATTCTTAAGAGATAGCAGGGATCCGTGAATTAACAGAACACTTCCAGTTGCCTGTGACTAGAGGCGAAGAAGGCAAGTTGATCAATTACTGTGATTTCACCTTTATGAGGGAAAGCAATCATACAAAAATATGTCGAAACCACAACAACCATAGTGTAAACCCACGTTCTTCCTAGTAAAATGTTGTAGTCAAGGGGTCCGTTAATGAACTCAACTTCAACAATTACAGTTTTTCCCCCTAGTTCTATCTGCAGGTTACTTAAAATTCCACAAGGAGTATAAGTGCGACCATCAGAAGCTTTTAACATTGTAGGTGATCGTGACAAAGGTGGTGAGCCAAGTGTTTTCTAGCAATTCATTCACATGATACAAGTAGAAGCACCCTCGTTAACAATGGTTCAGTGAACAAGTTTATTCAAATATTTTACTTGGATCAAGAATGCTAACTGTGCTGGTAATTTTGGCGTATAACCTGCATGGTTAAAAACCACGATATTGGAATTCGTTGGATCAATTCCACCAATTGCTGACAATAAAGGCTACTTTTGAGAGGGACAATTTTGAAGCACCTCAAGCATCGACATAGAAGAAGGTGACTGAGCCAAATCTTCTACTATGTTGTAATTTTGCGCTGCTCGAGCTTGAGGGTTGAATGTAGATCTATGAAAAACTCCCTTAGGCAGTTTAATTTTTAACTCTGGTGCAATGGGTGGTGGAATGGAATCAGACGAAGTCGAAGTCGAATCATTTGGTTGATCCATACCCTGGTTATTCAACGACGACGGTGGATTACCGTAATCTTTACTTCGTGTAGTCACTAAAACATCAATCTTAGGCTTAGTGGCAGATAGCATAAGCACTTGTGAAGTGGAAGCATAATTTGTAGCAACCATATGAGTCTCCGGGTTTGGAAAAGGGCCTGTCAACACAACGGATGTATTAGAATTCTTAAGAAGTTTTGAGACTTCAGAGTGGTGAGGACAGTCTCACGTAAAGTGCTCCTCATTATAGATTAAACATGGGTAACGAGGTTTCCTAGCCAGAGAAGGGGAATCAAATGATTTCTCTTGAGGGGGAGGATTTTGTTTCTTTTTGGTTTTCCCCTTTTTCTTGCTTCCAAGTTGATTTTCATTTTTACCTTTGTTAGATGACACGACATTTATTTCGGAAGAAAGTGTATTATGAGATGCAATAGAAGTTTGATTTAAAATAGAAAGTGTTTGACCATATGGTCTACTTTTTGTTTGAGTTCTTGAAGAACCTATCACACCTTCACCAGCATGAGAGTCCTTACTAGATGGAGGTGGTGGAATAGTAAAAGCTGATCTAGGTGCATTTGGAATCTTTTCATAGAGCATGAAAAACTAAGTATAAATCACGTCTAAGTATTGGGTGCGAGCAATTACTTGCTCTTTAGTAACAACTCCTCCTTTAGCCACATCCTTGATGATAGATGGAAACAAGGATTTGATAAACCACTCAGCTAAAAGCTGATCAAGAACAAAATTTTAGGAAATGGGTTATAAATGTAGTGGCTGATGGGTAACTGGAAATGGGTTATAAATGTAGTGGCTAAGGATGTGAAGTTGTCAAATGACGCTCGTGGTAAATCAATATACCACTTTGCAGTCGGACCAATGAGTGTTTGCTGGAAAAGAGATAGTCTTATTGAATCATCATTTAGGGAGTTGGATGAACACCATAAATGAAAATTCATAACATGATTGGACAAATATTCTCCAAGGTTTCCATTCAACTTAGGAATATCAGAAGGTAATTTATGTGGAATCACTGGAAACCAAGTTGCATAAAGAATGGGATCATTCGTAAGCCGATTTAAATCTAGTAATTCAAGTGTTGCGACAAAAGGAAATTGTTGATTTAGGTTAGGTTGTGCGTAACCAGGATAAGATGGAATTTATCAAAGAATTTAGACTTCTGTGATCCATAACATATGTTTAGAAATTTTTGGCAAAATCACATAATTGATCATTTGTCGACGCGTTTCGAACCAACCAGTGTGGTTCATCGTCAGGACAAGTTGAAGATACAGATCCAGTATAGCGTGTTAAATAGTCCAAGCAGAGACTCCAACGGCTAGAACGACTAATGGCTATTTTTCAACTTAGGACCCCAGTCAAATCTAAAATAATATTAATTTTTTTATATTATATTAGATCACGGAGTCAAGTAAACTGGGCAAAAAATAAACTAGAAAGTGGTTAGACATTAATTTATCTATTTAATTATTTAAATTATTTATAAATACATATATTATCATATTTTCCAATACCCAATATAATGCTATATTTAATGTTAAGTTATTAAATTATTAATTATAATTACTAGAAATTATATTTAGAAAATAAAATAGACCTTTGGTAGTTTTCAAAACTTAACCATTTAATTATTTCAATTATTATATATAAATATATATATGTATTCCTATCAATGAGACCATGAAGGTGATTTATAAGCTCACAGACTAGGATACGACGAAATTGGTTGAGCTTTGCCTTACCTCCACCTTTTTCAGCTTCGAAGGAGAATTCTATGAGTAGACTTGTGGGGTTGCCATGGGTTCCCCCTTGTCCCCGGTGGTCGCCAATCTCTTTATGGAGGATTTTGAGTCTAAGGCTTTGGCCTCTTCTTGTCTCCTTCCAAAGCTTTGGAAAATATTCGTAGATGACATCGGTGTTGTCTGGTTTCATGGTCCTGATGAGCTGGATCTTTTCTTCAATCATCTTAATAACCAGTCCGTCGCCATAAAATTCACGATGGAAAAAGAAGACAATGGTTGTCTTCCGTTCTTGGATGTTCTTATCTCTAAGAAAGCGGATGGTTCTTTCTCTCATCAAGTGTTTAGGAAGAAGACGCATACTGAGAAATACTTGCATGCTTCTTCCCATCATTTCCCAGCTCAAAAGATAGGTGTTCTAAGCACTCTTGCCACCCGTGCTGTTAGAATCTCTGATGAAGAGAGCTTGGAAAAGGAGAAGGCTCATCTCCTGGATGTCTTTGTAAAAAATGGTTACGATAGACACCTGGGTCAAAAGGCCTTCCTCAAGGCTAAGAAGGAGCTGTCTATCCGTAGGGATCCTAATGATCATGTCAGGGGGGTTAACCTTCTGTATATACAGGGGACCACGGATAGGATTGCGAGGATTCTGAGAAAGTTTGATGTGACCGCAACTTTTAGACCTCTTAATACTATCCGTAGCTCCCTCAGATCTGTAAAAGATCCTATTGACCCTAAAGACATGAAGGGTGTCTATGTCATTCCTTGTTCTTGCGGGATTCCATATATTGGTGAGACAGGTCGCTCTATCAATCAATGGATTAGCGAGAATTCAGCTGACTTGAGGCATGGGAGGATCAAATCCTCAGCCCTAGCGGAACATGCCGAGAAGACGATGCATCATGTATGTATCGAAGAGGCTCAAGTCATCGCTAGAGTTGCTCAGTTTCACCATCGCAAGTTTAGGGAGGCCCTGGAGATTGAAAAAAGGCCTAATAATCTTAATAGGGATGATGGTTGGAAGATCAGCAGCTGCTGGGTCCCAACCCTATCTTCCTAGCCTCCGCGGTCTCTTCTTAGTAAGTTCTCTGTGTTTCGTGTTTCCTTTCCTTAGTGTTGTTTTCTGTTGGGTTTGTTGTATTATTCTCTTGCTTTTCTCCTGATTTGATTTGTTCTTCCTTTAATTTTCGTCCTTTTGGTTTGATTTAATCCCCTCTATTTTCCTTATTTATTCGAAGTTGATTTAATATTGGCATCTTGGGAATATTTAGCATAATATATTCTATTTAGTAAGCGATTGATTAATAGTAATTGTAATAACCTTAGAATGGAAGGTTTGTATTTAGCTTTCGATTAGCCTTAGATTTTTAACATCATAATGCTACGTTTAAGGTATAGTTAGAATTAATGAATAATTAAAATTTGCATTTTCGTAATTAATTTTCCATTTATTCATTTTAATCCTAAGTTAAATTAAAACTAACCTCACTAAATAAAGTAAGATGAAAAATGTTTAAATAGGTATTTTAATCCAAAAAAAAAAAAAATAGAATAAATATTATAATATGTTAGGTAAGGAAAATTCTATTAATATAGTTGGATAATACATTTTATAATATATATATATATATATAATATATATAAAACATTAAATAAAATATTATGGGTATGTTAGGTATTATAAGATAGTAATATTTATATATATATCTTATATAATAGATGGATATATTATATATATATATATATATATATATATATATATATTATATATATATATATATATATATTATATAATTGAAATAATTAAATGGTTAAAGTTTTTGAAAAACTAACCAAGGTCTATTTTTATTTTCTAATATAATTTTCTAGTTAATTAAATTTAATAAATTTTAATTACTTAACATTAAATATAGCATTATATTGGGTATTGGAAAATATTGATAATATGTATTTTATTAATAATTTAAATTAATTAAATAGATAAATTTAATATCTAACCACTTTTCTGGTTTATTTTTACCCAGTTTACTTGACTCCGTAGATCTGATAATAATTATAAAAAAATAATATTATTTTAGATTTGATTGGGGTCCTAAGTTGAAAAATAGCCGTTAGTCGTTCTAGCCGTTGGAGTCTCTGCTTGGACTATTTAACATGCTATACTGGATCTCTATCTTCAACTTGTCCTGACGATGAACCACACTGGTTGGTTCGAAACGCGTCGACAAATGATCAATTATGTGATTTCGCCAAAAATTTCTAAACAAAGATGGAATTTCCTGGGCAATAGGCCTTTGTATACCAACATAAGGAATCTATTGTTGGTAACCTTGATAGGGGTAAGTTTGTTGAGCATATCCAGTATAAGGTGGTTGTTAGGATCTAGGATAAATTTTCTGTTGTCCAAACCTCACATAGGCTTGTTGACCAGGACTTGGGTAAACTTACTGTTGACCAAACCCAACATAGGCTTGTTGACTAAGTCCAGGCTAAGTTTGGTATTGTTGGAACTGCTATTATTGATATTGTGACTGCCACGATTGTTGATGTAACGGTTGTTTCCCACCATTGTAAGTTTGACCAGGTTGTGAATAAATTAGACCAGTATAAGTTTGTGTCATCCCAATTAACAGTAAATTGGTCCGAGGTTGTTGGATTCTAGACACAAACCATTGTTTTAAAATGGCCTGAGAAGACTGAGTCTGTAGACCTGAAACTTGAGGGTCAGAGGTTGAAGGACCAACTTGCAAAGGTTGAGATACAATTAACTGAGCTTACGACTATGGTAAATTGGTAACGACATGCGTAGTAGGTATGGATGAAACAGATTGCATTGGTTGTAATGGATACACAAGCCTTGGTTGAACAGGCATTGTAGGCTGCCATTGACAAAGAATCATTCTAGAATAATTTGGACCTAAAGATGACGATATACTGCCATATGATTTCCCCCAGAAAATGGAGGATAAGCATATTGGGCATATTTTTCTCCATATCGAGGTAATCCAGTGTAAAGTGGATACATTAGTCGGTAACTAGATGGACCAGCTTGATAATGACTTGATGGATCAAATTGTTCAGTATCCGTAAGTGAAGAACCAGGTAAAATTCCTGTGGATGACATGGGTGAAGACCATGGACTAGAAGCAACATTGGAGTGAGTTCCAGATAATGATTGGTAACCCGGTGGGATGGACGAAACACCATATAGATGTGACTCGGGTGTTGTGGTAAACATCGAAGAAGTGGCGACAGTAGATGCTGTTGCAGCTGTAACAGATGATATAGTCTGGGATGTTGTTTCAGCCATAGTCAAATGACCCAATAAATGTCATAATGAATCTACATGAGTTTGAAAGTAAACATGATCAAAAGGAGTAGTTAATTGAGGATAAGAAGAGTAAACATGATCAAAAGGAGTAGTTAATTGAGGATAAGAAGGATAAATATAAATCTCTGGTCCAAAACAAGTTGGAGTTCTAGGTGTTTCTTCTTCATATTCCTCTTCAATAGCAGTCAAACCAGGTGGAAGGATTTCATCATCAGGTCCATAATAAATTTCCGGTGTTTGACTTCATGGTAAAGGAGAAGTCTCAACAGTTACAAATGTCTGAGGATAAACCAGTCGATCATGTTCTAGTACAGAACAACTTCTGATTGTTCAACTTTGAGATCCAAGTGTTTTGGTAAAAGAACAATGGGTTCATGATGAGTTTCTTGAACAACTTCTGGTTCGGAAGTAACTTTTGGTTGAACTGTGATAGATTCGGGACCAACTTCCGATTGAACAAATTAAAGTTTAGAAGCAATTTCTTGTTGAACAACTTTGGGTTGAGGATCAACTTCTTGTTGGAAAACTTCAGTTACCATTTCACTAAGTTCACTTTTAGTGTCCTCAAGTAATTTGTAAAGGTTCCACTTCAGTAGTAGATGAACCAATAATTGTAGGGTAACTAGGATCACAGTACTTACCGACATAGGTGACTCTAGTAAATCAGATGAAGAACCAAAAGTTTGTGATGTACTAGACTCAGTTAAATGAGACTGCTTTTGCCGACTAGGTGTAGCTTTAGGGGGTAAAGGTGGTTTACTCGTTGTCCTCTGTGAGTGATAGGGTAAAGGTTGATTTTCCACCACGATTGTTGATTGATTTATTACAAAAAGAAATAAACAAAAAGAGGGTAATCTAGGCAAAAGGATTACCATGCAACTGTGAACTGCAAGATACTGCCTCAGTAATCCAAGGACTTAACATATGTGTAGGCAATCTCCCTGAATGTTGTTTTCGATGTATCACAGTATACAAGGTGACCGACTTGGTTACCTATGGATGGATAGAAACCTAATGTAGTCCTCCCATATACACCCGAAAGTACGTGGAGGCCCAATATGTGTTAGCGATGTCTAATGCGAAGCCACACAGTGAGAGAATTCCTTTATACTTTTAGTACTATAACACTACCTTATATACCCAAAAGTATGTGGACAAGTTATGATATACTTACGTACGTGGAATGAGGTATCACACTCGGAATGTATTACAAATAATTAATGACAATTTCTGTGTTTAACGACGCTGGAATAGGTCTCTAACCTAGACCTCTAAATGTTATGCATTAAGTTAAAATGATCCATTAGGTTAATTGAGATAAATTTTAGTTGATCTTGTTTAAAAGTTTGCCTTTTAGGTTCAACACGTGATGTTTCTGAAACTCCTAGAATGCAACTATGATGAGAAACATTCTTTTCATTTGATTTGAACAATGAAAGCCATAACTAAAAGGGATAGAGCAATCAAAATCTTTAAACAAAGAGCATAAAGCACATCTAATGCAAATTTCCCTATACTATTCCTACAAGAACACACAAAGTTCTAAATGAAATGCATGTTTTTCTTTTCATTCCTTTAATGTTTAGATGAACATAAGGAAACTAAATGCATAAATGATCAATTAATACTTTTTGCAAGAAACAAAGACTTTATGACAATTTCTTTTTGAAACAAATGAAGAGTTTACGACACTTCTTTTTTAGAAAAGACTAATCGTTGTAAGCTAAATTTGACAATGAATTGATAATGATAAAGAAATATCTTAATAAAAACTAAACAATCAAGGCCATAGTAGGGCTAGGAGAAGAAATGCAAATTGAGTTCAAAACCATAGAAAACATTGATCTTTCAGCAAATAACATCAGAAGCAAATTTGGAAAAAAAATCAAACCAAAGGTGGGTTTTCTAGCTTGACAGGGATCAACGCAGCCTTGAGTGGGAGACAGTGTGCTGTAGTGCACTGTCTCTAAGCTAAGGTTGCTCTATAGCGCACTGTGTCAAGACCAACACTGCGCTGGTGCTAGAGAGTCCAATCAGGAGACATTTAACCACACTTTTTGGCCAAAAAACACTTCAAAATGACTAAAAAGAGATCAATGAAGTCAAGTAAAGTGTACTAGGATGTAATATGATAAGGGTAAACTACCAGGAACGATAGTTGTTCCCCAGCAGAGTCGCCAATTTGTTATATGGAATTTATACCTACGGATAAGTACATCTTCCCTAAGTGGGTAGTTACACTTAGAAAAACAGAAGTAAAGATGTTTAGCCTTTCCCTACAATAGACAAATAAGATAAAGGAACCTACTTGTGATCCTTCACTTGCTTTGATCTCCTTTTGAATTGCTCTCGTCACTCCCGCTCATACTGAATTCGCTCAATTGGTACCTGCCAACATAAACAGAAGACAACAACAATAAAAGCATATGATCTATCTACTATAAACAAATGGAATCAACAACATTTTAACATGCATTCATCATAGATATAGACAAGAATATGGGAAAAGGAACAAAAAACTTTATTGATTGATAGAAGGAGAAGTTACACCCAATGTGGTTCGATCCCG